>CM040924.1:21938045-22130545 GCA_023029165.1 Gobiocypris rarus | reverse complement strand
GGGTGTAAGATGGCTTTACTCCACCGGGGCAAACTCCAGGCAAGTCGGCGTTACCGCCAAGGCCTGGAGATCACCACTCTCCTCAGAGAGGTAATGGGAGAAAAGCCACCTTAAGGGTCAGGTTCTTTGGTTCAGCCGACTCAATGGCTCGAAGGGGCCTCAGCCAGCCCTCCGAGAACCACTGCCAGATCCCAGGTTGGAACTCTGGATTGAGCCACAGGCCTCATCCTCCGAACCCCACGGAGGAACTGTACAACCAGCCGGTGCCTACCCAAAGGCCCATCACCCGTAGGAGTGTGGAAAGCCGTAATGGCAGCCACGTACACCTGAGTGTGGCGGGGTTAGACCCGCAGAGAAGCGATCTTGGAGGAACTCCAGCACTGAAGCCACCGGGCAGTTAACTGGGTCCACCTCACGCTCCCTGCACCAAGTGGAAAATACATTCCACTTGAGGCTGTACAGTCTCCTTGTAGGCGGAGCCCTGGAACTGAGTAACGTCTCTACCACCTCTGCCGACAGGCCAGCCTCTAGGTATCTGGCCCCTCAGGGCCAGACCCAAAGGTTCCAAATCTCGGGCCGGGGGTGAAATATTGTACCCGCCGCCTGAGACAGGAGATCCCTCCTCAGAGGAATCTGCCACGGATGACCTGCCAGCAGAGCTATGATATCCGAGAACCATACTCGAGTCGGCCAACGGGGTGCTACCAGAAGTAGGCTGACCCCTTGTTGACGGACCCTCTCCAGGACTCCCGGGAGCAGAGCAATCGGGGGAAATGCGTACAGACGCAGCCTCGGCCACGTCTGAACCATGGCATCCAACCCAGCAGGGCTGGATGCGTGAGGAGAACCACAGTGGACAGTGGGGCGTCGTCTCGAGACGCAAATAGGTCCACTTCCACTGGGCCGAACCTCTTGCATATGGCCTCCACCACCTCTGGGTGGAGCCGCCACTCCCCGGGCCTCAGCTCCTGCCTCAACAGGATGTCTGCTCCCTGATTTTGGACCCCCGGGACATACATTGCCCTGATGGACAACAGTTTCCCTTGGGACCACAGGAGGATTAGATGCGCCAGTCTGCACAGAGGGCACAACCTGAACCCTCCCTGATGATTGAGGTACGCTACGACAGCCGTATTGTCTGTCCGCACCAGGACATGTTGGCGCGGAGGTCGGGAAAAAGCTCCTGAGAGCTTTGTAGACCGCCAGCATCTCCAGGCAACTTATATGCCAGGAGGAATGACGGCCCTCCCATAGGCCCCTCGCAAAGCGGCCGTCCATGACCGCGCCCCAGCCAGTGAGGGAGGCGTCTGTTGAAACGGATTCCCGGCAACAGGACGCTCCCAACACTGGCCCCTGGGACAGAAACCAAGGTTTCTTCCATATGACTAGGGAACGAAGGCCACTGCGCGTTACCCTGATCATACAGAATGGATTTCCCCTCAAGGAAAGTCACCTGGTTTACTTCTGTATCAGGACATGGTGGCGCGGAGGTCGGGAAAAAGCCCCTCAGAGCTTTGTAGACCGCCAGCATCTCCAGGCAGTAAATGTGCCAGGAGAAATGCCGGGTCTCCCACAGACCTCTCGCAGCTGCCGCCATGACCACGTCCCAGCCAGTGAGGAGGCATCCGTTGAAAGCGGTCTTCCGGCAAGCGTGATGCTCCCAACACTGGCCCCTGGGACAGAAACCAAGGTTTCTTCCATATGACTGAGGAGCGAAGGCATCTGCGCGTTACCCTGATCATACAGAACGGTTTTCCCCTCGAGGAAAACCCCTGATTCCCAGCCACCACTGTAAGGGTCTTGTGCAGCAGGCCAAAAGATATTCTGTTGGACGCAGCCGCAATGAGCCCCAGCAGTCCTTAAAACTGCTTCACAGTGATGCTGTGGCCTAGCTTCACTTTAGAGACCACCGCCCGTATGGACTCAATACGCGGGAGACAATTGTGCCCACAACGTAGAGACTCCCATCGACTCCCAGGAACACTGTTCTCTGAGAAGGCGCCAACACGCTACTGCGTAGAGTCTCAACCCCAAGCACTGAGAGCAGCCAAGGACGACACCTCAATGCCGAACTGCTGCTACCACAGAGGGGAAGGGCTAGGCCGTATGGACGAACCCGATATTGGTACCCTTTGCCCCCAAAAGCAAACCTCAGGAACTTCCTGTGACACAGAAGGATGGATACAGGGAAGCCTGCGTCCTCTTAGACTGTCGTGACAGACCAGTCCTCAGACTGGATCTGAATCACAACGGAGGAACTGTAAGCATCTTGAATCTGAATCTCCTCAGAGAACGATTCAAGAACCTCAGATCTAAAGTTTGGACTCAACTCGCCATCCTTCTTAGGAACTATGAAGTACCGGCTGTAGAACCCGGACTCCTGTCTGGCGGAGGAGCACCTTCTGTGGCCTCCTTACCAACGGGAGTGGACTTCCTGTTCCATTACCCGAACCTGCCCAGGGACCACTGTAGTCCAGACCACCCCACTGAAATTCGGGGGAAGGTAACTGAACTGCAGTCTGTATTCCCTTTTCTACAGTACGCAGGGCCCATGCAGATATATTCGGAGGCATAACCATGCGCCAAGATAATCTGCTAAGGAACCAGCCTCTCGAGGCCGGCCTCGGTGTCAACCGAGCCTCCTCCCCGACCCCCTGAAGCGGCTAACCGGCAGGGTGAAATCGAGCAAGATTATCGGTGTGCGTACGCGTTTGCTGGACTGCCGCAAGTCTTGCTAGAGGAGGCTGGTGCAGCACGCGTGCGCGGGGAAACGATGTGGCCCAAGCATACTTGATGGCGGGAGCACAGCATTGATTCCGAAAACTCCACAGGGGAGGCGACTCGATCGCTCCTACCCGGGAGAGGGGCGCTGGTGTTACACGAGCCTCGCCCCCAACCCCTGAAGCGGCTGACCGGCAGGGAGTAGTTGGGAACGAGCCTCTGTGTGCGGACGCCGCGAGCTGCCCAGCCGCAGGTCTTTTCAGAGGCGGCTGGAGCAGGCAGGCCATGGAAATCGATGTGGCCCGGCGCCATAGACGGCGGATTACCACATCGATTTCAGAGCGCCGCGAAGAAGCAACCTCAGTTGCCTTCGCGGGAGCCTCATCTAAGGGAGCAGCTCTACAGGGCCGCACGCTAGGCGGACACTGGGAATAGCAATTGCCTGAAACTGATGTGTCCCGCAGGCCACAAGGCGCAGAACGACATCGACTTCAGGAGGGCTCCACCTAGATGAATATCCAGACAAGTCACCTGGTCTGAATGGTAGGCTGAATAAAAAATACATCTAACTCCTCAAAGTCAGATAATATTTTAATTTAATTCCTTGGAATTAAATACAGCCACAATAAGGTGAAACATGGTCTGAATGATAGGCTGAATATCTAACTCCTCAAAGTCAGATCATATTTTATTTAATTCCTCAGAATTAAATGTAGCCATAATCCTCAGACGACACTGTTTTATTGTATTTATACGGACTCATAAACCACACGTTGCCTCAGCAACGTGGTTCAACTCACATAGTACAATTGGCTTTCATCGCCGAGAAAAAGCCAAACAGTATCACGGTGAAACATGGTCTGAATGACAGGCTGAATATCTAACTCCTTAGAGTCGAATAATATTTCATTTAAATCCTCAGACTTAAATGCAGCCCTAATCATCAGGCAATACTGTTTTATCACAACCAGTATTCCATGCACACCGATCGCGTGTGTTCACCTTAATAGCAGACCCATACCTGCACGCTGCCTCGCAATCGTGAGATTGAGTCTTGCATATAAGAAGTGGCGAGCTCGTTATAACTCGACTGCCCCGATGCTGAGCACGCCTAATTCCCAGAATCAGACCGCTCACATCGGGTCCTCCGCCCCGGGGAAGAAGCCGCATCGCGGGCTTCCACATCGGGAAGGAGAACATCTGAACTGACAGACAAAGACTGGGAAGATGCCTCAGCAGTCCCAAGTCTCGCTGACATGTCCATCCGTGAGCCCAGTGACCGGTCTCGCCGCACCGCCTCGGCGAATGCGGGACCGATCCACGGGGCTCACGAGGCTGGCCGGCCTCATCGAACACGGCCAGCCGAGAGCGGAGCAGCCTGAGTGTCAGCTCACAACGCCACAAGCGGCTCCTCGAGAGCCGCCCGAGCATGCTGAACACCCAGGCATTGCACACAGCAGGTGTGCATCCGAGCCCAAATGTAGCGGGACACGGATGCACACACTGCTTAAACTCTCTTGCTTTCTCTCGCCTACTTCTTTCACACACTTGCACAACTGGACAAACAACAGTAAATAGACAGACAATCACAGAGAGCGCTATGCTGAAGAGCAATAACTGCCGCCATTACGCGCTGCTCCCCTTTATACTCCGGTATGCCGTCACGATGACGTCATCACGCACGACCAATCGGATTGGACTAGTGTTCATTCAGACTTCAGATTCGCTGATGCTTAGGGAGCATCCCCAAATCGTCGTTCCGACGCAGTGGGAGTTCCCTCGAAAGGGAACCACTTTAGCACCATTTTGTTTTAGAGTGTATGAATGAGGCCTGAAACCGATCTGAGAATATTGGAATCCATGTGCTTTTTTCTGCTTACACGTTCGTGGGTCATATCTGATCAGTCCACAGTGGTCAGGAGATTTATGAGAACTATGCTAAAAATGTATCATACACCTAATAAGAATATACTTCCCTCTCTGTCAGCATGCACAGACGTTTAGCCCTGTGCACGTAATGTTAAACGTTTGACATCTGTCATTATTGTTTGCTTCAATACTTTGAACTATGCTGTTGCTGCAAGAATGCACAGTACATTAAAGTAGTGGCAGTTCACTTTATTAAAGTCTCTCATTTGACACTAAATGCCTGAGAGCAGTATGCCACCACAAACATGCTTGATGTCTGTGAGTGTTTAGTGTGTGTGGGTATGTGTGACAGGAAAACTGTTGTTAGCGTTAACAGAAACACAAAGGGCATTTGTATCGTATTGTTGTTGTTTTTTAACAATGTTTTTATTGTATTTAAGCATGAAAATATCGTCGGAGTTTCTAAGAGAACAAGCTTCTTCATCAAGGCAGCATTCTGGTGAATGTAGGCTAAGTTAAATGGTGGGACACTAAATGTATAGCATGAGGAACCCATCTGAAATGGGAATTTGGTAATTAGTAAATTGGTCATTGGCTGTTGAGTCTTTCCAGTGTCACAAACAAGCACTGCAGCTTGTCAATGTGTGTGTGTCACCCTCCCGAGCCTGATTTATTTGACCACTAATCAGCAAGATCCTTGAACAAGCAGTTAAAGCTGAGGAGGAAATGAGAACCACTCAAAATACGCCAAGTGCACTTGATATACAAAACACACAAGCTGTAAATGCCATGTGCTGGAAAAAACACTCTCAGAATCATTTAGCGGACAAGGGTCAAATGAGCGTTAGAGAGCTTTTTCATAAATAACTAAATATAGTAGCATTATGACAGACTGATTCAACAGACCTCTGACATTTCAACGGTTTGCAGTTTAAAGGAGCATTCCAGGTTGTTTTCAACTTAACACCCTGTAGCCCAAGACTGGTTTCCCACTGAAGCTAAGCAGGTTTTAGCCTGGTCAATACATGAATGGGAGACCCCCTGGGACAACTGGGGTAGCTGCTGGAAGACGTGTTAGTGAGGCCAGTCGGAGGTGCTCACCCTGTGGTCTGTGTGGGTCCTAATGCCCCAGTATAGTGATGGGGATACTATACTGTAACAAGCACCATTCTTCGGATGAGACGTAAAAAACAAGGTCCTGGACTCTCTGTGGTCATTAAAATCCCAGCATGTCCTTCGAAAAAAGAGTAGGGGTGTAACACCGGCATCCTGGCCAAATTTGCCCATTGGCCTCTGTCCATCATGACCTTCTAATCATCCCCATATACTGATTTTCTCATCTCTACCAATACACTGGTGTGTGGTGGGCGTTCTGGGGGAATATGGCTGCGGTCGCATCATCCAGGTGGATGCTGCACATTGGTGGTGGTTGAGGAGATTCCCCTTCTATATGTAAAGCGCTTTGAGTATCCTGAAGCGCTATATAAATGTAAGGAATTATTATTATTAATGTCTATGTCATTTTCTGCAATGTCTATACTGAATCTGTGGCATGCTGTTGATTACCACTAACAATAATTTAGATGAAGGTAATTTATAATTTATCATTCCAGTTTCCTGGAGATCTACCTTTATGAAGAATTCAGATATTGAGGAGGTCAGATATTCAAAGCTTTATAAGACATCATGTAGTGTTGCAATACATCATGGCATTATCCCTGGATAACTTTCAAGTCAGTATACATTTGTGTTGTATACCAATTTCCAACAAAACACAGACATTTGATGCAGTTTCACTCACCGCATGCGGTTTTGACTCATAAAAAAACACTTGCAGAACTCTGTTGCTGCTCCGGGAAAACAAACTGCATCCACTGTCTCCTTAATACTGGGTTATTTGGGAAGTTATCTTTCCCTCACAACCAAAAACACACTTTTTTAGTCACATTGTTGATTTCGTTGTCAAAAAACAAAATGACAGCGCTGCTGGCGGCTTCCGAACTAAACTCGCCGATAGACATGCTCTTGATCTGGTTGATGTGCGCACACACTCATCCGGGAGATGTGCCCATAGAAGGAATTACACCCTTTATGACCTCACACAGGGCCATACTAAAAAAAAACAAAAAAACACTTTCCAAGCCTTATTTGAATCCTGGTGGAGTGTATTTGGTACAGAGTGTATTTTTTTTTAATGTTTTGCCATATTTAGCATGAGAATCCAACTCTTTAACAGTGTAAATAAGTCTGAATGCATAAAATGCATAAAAAATGACACCACTTAAAACTTTATTTACACAACTTTATTTATATCAAAAGTAACCTGCTCTGTCCTGTCTGTCGGCGATTTGTCAGTGTCCTCTTTGCTCTACGATGCATTTCCCAATGCAAAGGGGTTTGCAAAGTGTCAATTGTTTGGCATTTTGCCGCATGAGGTGGTTTGTGCTGCATACAAACAGGTGGGAGCCCTGTTATCCACACATGGACTGAGCAACTGTGAAACTCAAGCATCAGTTGCCTTGTGAGGCAAAATGAGCATTCAACAGAATATATTGCTCCTGAGCATAATCATCATCATGGAAGTGAACTTTATTATATATGAATATTGCACAGGAATGTTTTATTTTTCCCTCAGTTATGTAACCAGTCATAGATGATGACAATTGTAAATGCCACCATATCTACAAACCCGATTCCAAAAAAGTTGGGACACTGTACAAATTGTGAATAAAAATAGAATGCAATGAAGTTTTAAATATCAATATTTTATTCACAATACAACATAGATGAAATATTAAATGTTTAAACTGAGAAAATGTATAATTTTAAGGGGAAAATAAGTTGATTTTAAATTTCATGGCATCAATCAATCAATCAATCAACTTTATTTATATAGCGCTTTTACAATGACGATTGTTTCAAAGCAGCTTCACAGTGTTAAACAGGACAACATTGCAACAAAATTTGATTTGGCTAGTTTAATTTGGATAGTTTATAGAATTATATATGACCAAATTAATAAATTCTATTTGTATATTTAGTTGAGTAACTTGGATCATAATTTGAGTGTCCCCAACTGAGCAAGCCAAGCCAAAGGCGACAGTGGCAAGGAACCAAAACCCCATCAGGGCATGATGGAGAAAAATAAACCTTGGGAGAAACCAGACTCAGTCGGGGTGCCAGTTCTCCTCTGGCCTATTATTAACAGTGTATAATTATTACTCAGGCAACCTTGCAGGTCATAAATCATATTAGATAGGAATATTCGAAATTTTGGGTATGGCCTTGCGAGGACGGGTTCATTTAGGATGGCGTCGATTACACAAGAATATGAATACTTGAAAGATCGGAGTTATTGCGCCGGAGGCGGGTTAATTGAGGATGACGTTCGGTGAGCGAATTCAGAGGAGACACTAATGGACACGGTCTCAGCAGACACTCCAGGATGAGCTGGTCATGTCCAGATGCAGGTCCACCATCCGATCCGGACACGGCCTGGATCCGGCCGACTGCAGTAAACCTCGGGATAAACAGAGAGACTAACATTAGTGTGGATGCCACTCTTTTTTATGATGCGAGTACATCAGGTGTTATGGGAAGTGTTCCCGGTTCCGGCTGACCTAGTTAATGCAGCCTAACAATCAGTCATTTGATTTGAATAAAGAAAGTTAAAAATGTTCTATGTGTATGCCATAGTAAAGAGATGTGTTTTTAGTCTAGATTTAAACTGACAGAGTGTGTCTGCTTCCCGAACAATGCTAGGAAGACTGTTCCAGAGTTTAGGTGCTAAATAGGAAAGGATCGACCGCCTGCAGTTGATTTAGATATTCTAGGTATTTTCAACTGGCCAGAGTTTAGAGACCGCAATTGACGTGATGGAGTATAATGCGTTAAGAGCTCGCTTAAGTACTGGGAGCTAAACCATTTATTGCTTTATAAGTAATAAGCAAGATTTTAAAATGTATCACGATGTTTAATAGGAGCCAGTGCAGTGTTGACAGAACTGGACTAATATGATCGTACTTCCTGGTTCTAGTAAGAACTCGAGCTGCTGCGTTTTGGACCAGCTGGAGTTTATTTATTAGGCGAGCAGGGCAACCACCCAGTAGAGCATTACAATAATCTAGCCTTGAGCTCATGAGCATGTACTAATTGTTCAGCATTTTGCATTGAAAGCATGTGACGTAATTTAGATATATTTTTAAGATGGTAGAATGCAGTTTTACAGATGCTAGAAACGTGGCTTTCAAAGCGAAAGATTGGTATCAAAGAGCACACCCAGGTTCCTCACTGGCGAGGCTTGACAGAGCAGTCATCGAGGTTAGACAGTATTCTAGGGCACTACTTGTGGAGCTTTTCTGTCCAATAATTAAAAATTCAGTTTTATCTGAATTAAGTTGCAGGAAATTACTATTCATCCAATTTTTAATATCAGCTATGCATTCCGTTAATCTTGTGAATTGGTAAGTTTAGTCAGGGTGTGAAGAAATATAGAGCTGAGTATCATCAGCATAACAATGAAAACTAACGCCATGCTTCCTAATGATATCTCCCAGTGGTAGCATATACAGGGTGAAAAGCAACGGTCCTAACACTGAGCCTTGCGGTACTCCATACTGAACTTGTGATCGGTGTGACATCTCTTCATTTACTGCTACAAACTGATAACGGTCAGATAAGTAAGATTTAAACCATGCCAATGCAGTTCCACTAATGCCAACATAATTTTCGAGTCTATTCAAAAGAATATTGTGATCGATAGTATCGAATGCAGCGCTAAGATCGAGTAACACTAATAGAGAGATACAACCACGATCAGATGATAAGAGTAAATCATTTGTAACTCTAATTAGAGCAGTCTCAGTACTATGATACGGTCTAAATCCTGACTGGAAATCCTCACATATACAATTTCTTTCTAAAAGGAACATAATTGTGAAGACACTGCCTTTTCTAATATTTTTGATAGAAACGGTAGATTCGAGATTGGTCTGTAATTGACTAATTCTTTAGGATCAAGTTGCGGTTTTTAATAAGTGGTTTAATTACAGCCAACTTAAAAGTTTTTGGTACATATCCTAATGTCAAGGATGAATTAATAATATTAAGCAGAGGATCTATGACCTCTGGAAGCATCTCTTTTAATAGCCTAGTCGGTATAGGGTCAAGCATACATGTTGTTGATTTTGATGATTTGACAAGTTTAGCCAATTCTTCTCCTCCTATAGCAGTGAATGAGTGTAATTTTTCCTCAGTGAGACTACAATGTTCTGTCTGAAGTGATACTGTAGTAGACGGCTGCATGGTTATAATTTTATTCCTAATGTTATCAATCTTACTAGTAAAGAAGTTCATAAAGTCATTACTGCTGTGTTGTTTACAAATGTCAGAAGTTGAAGCTTTATCCTTTGTTAATTTAGCCACTGTATCGAATAAATACCTAGGGTTGTGTTTGTTTTCTTCTAAAGAGTTGAGAAATAAGCAGATCTAGCAGTTTTATGGCCTTTCTGTATGCAATCATGCTCTCTTTCCACAAATTGCGAAAAACCTCCAGTTTTGTTTTCTTCCAGCTACGCTCCATTTTCTGGCTGCTGTTTTAAGGGCCCAGTGTGCTCGTTGTACCACGGCGTTGGATTATTTGCTTTAATCTTCTTTAAGCGCCGAGGAGCAACTATGTCTAAAGTGCTAGTAAAGAGAGAGTCAGTAGTTTCTGTTGCAACATCAAGTTCCTCTTGGCTATCTGTAATTCTGAGGAGATGGAACTGATGAGGAAGATTATGTATAAAGCAATCTTTAGTCGCAGCGGTTATAGTCCTGCCATATTTGAAGCGAGGATGGCTTTGCAGCCTTAGCTATATTAAGTATACATGATATTAGGTAATGATCTGAGATGTCATCGCTCTGCTGCAGAATTTTAATGGTATCAACATTTAGTCCATGTGACAGTATTAGATCTAAAGTATGATTAAGGCGATGAGTGGGTCCAGATACGTGTTGTCTAACTCCAATAGAGTTTATAATGTCTTTAAATGCCAATCCCAATGCGTCTTTTTCATTGTCAACATGGATATTAAAATCACCAACAATTAGTACTTTATCTGCAGCCAGTACTAACTCTGATAGAAAACCAGCAAATTCTTTGATAAAGTCTGTATTGTGCCCTGGTGGCCTGTGTATACAGTAGCCAACACAAATGTCAAAGCGGGATTTATCATTTACACTACACAATGTTACATAAAGCACCAAAACTTCAAAGGAATTATATTTGAAACTAGACTTCTGAGTAATACTGAAGTTATCATTATAAATTACAGCAACACCTCCCCCTTTTCCTTTCAGACGCGGCTCGTGTTTATAACAATAATCTTGGGGAGTGGACTCATTTAAAGTAATGTAGTCGTCAGGTTTTAGCCAGGTTTCTGTCAAACACAGCACATCTAGGTTATGATCTATAATCATATCATTAACAATAAGCGTTTTTGGCGAAAGGGATCGAATATTCTAGGTTATGATCTATAATCATATCATTAACAATAAGCGTTTTTGGCGAAAGGGATCGAATATTCAGCAACCCGAGATTTATCAATTGTTCATCCGTATTATATCTGTTGTTTATTTGTTGGACATCAATTAAATTTTTACTGTTGAATGGTTTTGATGGTTTTTTGTATTTACTGATTCGGGGAACAGACACAGTCTCTATGTGATATCTAGGTGAAAGCGTCTCTATGTGCTGGGATTTAGCTGACTCTGGTGACGTGAGACAGCTAGCAGACGGTTGGTTTAGCCAGTTTGTCTGCTTCCTGACCTGGGCCCCAGTGAGTCAAGGTTTAGCTCTAAGATTATGTGCCAAATTACTAGAGAAGAGCAGCACCAGCCGGGTAGGATGAATGCCGTCTATCTTCAACAGGTCGGGTCTGCCCCAAAAACTTTTCCAATTGTCTATGAACCCTATGTTATTTTGCGGACACCACTTAGACAACCAGCCATTGAGTGATGATAATCTGCTAACTATTTCATCACTCCTTTTAACAGGAGAGGGCCAGATAAACAGACTGCGGTGACATCGTACTTGCGAGTTTACACACCTCTTTAATGTTAATTTTGGTGATCTCCGACTGGAAGTCGAACATCATTAGTGCCGGCGTGAATAATAATCTTAGAGAATTTACGATTAGCTTTAGCCAGCACTTTTAAATTTGCTTTGATGTCAGGCGCTCTGGCTCGGTAAACATGTGACTATGGTGGCTGGTGTCTCTATTTTCACGTTCCGTGTAATAGAATCGCCAATAACTAGGGCACTTTCAACAGGATCCTCAGTGGGTGCATCACTGAGTGGGAGAACCTGTTTGATGTTCTAATCGGACGGCAGAGTGGTTTTTAGATCGCGACTATGCTGTCTCACAGTCACCCAATTGCCCTGCTGCGGGGCTCAGCCGGAACCAAACAATGAGTGTTCACTAAGCTAGTCGCATCCAAAAGAGTATCTAAAGCTGTACCATTCTCACTACTCTCACATAAAGTCTGGATCGTGTCTCTAAATCTGAAATCTTCTCCGTCAGCCTGATTAATTCCTTACATTTAACACATGTGAAGCCCTGTTCGCCAACGGAGATAGATATGCTAAACATGTGGCATGCAGTGCAAGTGACAATGACAGGAGAAGAAGACATGGCTTACCGTATTTGTTGATGAATCCAAAACTTACCACACAACTTACTCCACTTACTTTGTTTGATGGAGTCTATTTAATAATCCAACTCACCACAGTTGTCTAATGAACTCAGAAAACAGGAGACCCGGGTGCCGGGATGGAAAGCTACCAGGCTAGCGAAAAGCTAACACGTGGTAGTGATTTAGATTAAAAGCTAGTGATGTCAAATTTAACTTGATAGGCTATATTAAACAATATATGGTGATGAGTAAGTTATTTTTAGCAGTATAGATAACAAAGAAAATATATCAAATAGAGATTCAAACGCAGCTATACAGAGCTACAAACACTGACGCATGCAGTAGCAGCAGTAGGTAGACTGGAGCAATCGATCAGGGATCGATCAGGCACATCTCAAAACAACACATCTCAAAACAAGTTTAGGAATAGGAATGTTGTCCCATTCTTGTCTAATACAGGCTTCTAGTTGCTCAACTGTCTTAGGTCTTCTTTGTCGCATTTTCCTTTTTATGATGTGCCAAATGTTGTCTATGGGCGAAAGATCTGGACTGCAGGCTGGCCATTTCAGTATCCGGATCCTTCTTCTACGGATGTTGTAATTGATGCAGTATGTGGTCTGGCATTGTCATATTGGAAAATGCAAGGTCTTCCCTGAAAGAGACGACATCTGGATGGGATATGTTATATGTTGTTCTAGAACTTGGATATACCTTTCAGCATTGATGGTGCCTTTCCTGATGTGTAAGCTGCCCATGCCACACGCACTCATGCAACCCCATACCATCAGAGATGCAGGCTTCTGAACTGAGCGCTAATAACAACTTGGCTTGTCCTTGTCCTCTTTAGTCTGGATGACATGGCGTCCCAGTTTTCCAAAAAGAACTTCAAATTTTGATTCATCTGACCACAGACCAGTTTTCCACTTTTCCACAGTTCATTTTAAATGAGCCTTGGCCCTGCGCTTCTGGATCATGTTTAGATATGGCTTCTTTTTTTGCCTATTGAGTTTTAGCCAGCAACGGCGAAAGGCACAGTGGATTGTATTTTCTGAACCCATGTTGTGATTTCCATTACAGTAGCATTCCTGTATGTGATGCAGTGCCGTCTAAGGGCCCAAAAATCACAGGCATTCAGTATGGTTTTCTGGCCTTGACCCTTACGCACAGAGATTGTTCCAGATTCTCTGAATCTTTGGATGATGACATTATGCACTGTAGATGATGACAACTTCAAACTCTTTGCAATTTTTCTCTGAGAAACTCCTTTCTGATATTGCTCCACTATTTTTCGCCGCAGTATTGGGGGAATTGGTGATCCTCTGCCCATCTTGACTTCTGAGAGACACTGCCAGTCTCTGAGAGGCTCTTTTTATACCCAATCATGTTGCCAATTGACATAATAAGTTACAAATTGGCCCTCCAGCTGTTCCTTATATGTACATTTAACTTTTCCAGCCTCTTACTGTTACCTGTCCCAACTTTTTTGGAAAGTGTAGCTCTCATGAAATCCAAAATGAGCCAATATTTGGCATGACATTTCAAAATGTCTCACTTTCAACATTTGATATGTTATCTATATACTATTGTGAATAAAATATAAGTTTATAAGATTTGTAAATTATTGCATTCCTTTTTTATTCACAATTTGTGCTGTGTCCCAACTTTTTTTGGAATTGGGTTTGTACATAAAGGTTAATGTACACTGTAATATAAAGAAGTTTTATTTGTTTTATTTGTCTGTCTCTTCATGAGGGGAATTTATTGTACTGCTATGCTGCTTTGAATAACGTCCCACCATTAGCATGACCTCCCTAGAGAAAAAGACAAAAAAACTTACAAATTAATTTACAGTTGCCCACCTTACAGGTAGCAGAGTTGAATGTAATTACCAGGCAGAACTTAAATGAGTGTAATTGAGAAAAAGCCTACAGCATACTTGATAACGAATAGCGGCTAATGAGAGGGCTAAATGGTGCTAGTGGGAAAGTGAGTATGGAGTGTTTCTGCTACATATCTACTTAACTTTCCATGCCTGCCACATTCTTGTGTTGAAAATGCAGGGATTTCAACCAGCAGAGATACATTTTATTTATTCAGCGTTGGCCGTTCAGAATTACTGGAGATCAGCACAGGGTGGAAAGGTCAGGCCATGGCACGATGATGTTGAGAGGGCTCTGAACTCTTGACATGTGCTGTTCATTTCATTTTCATGGTTTTGGCCCGTCATTCCAAATTCAGTTTACATGTCTGAGTTTTCTCAAAAGTGACAAATAATTTCTTAAAGTTTTCAGAATATGTTTGTAAGCATTTAAAGTGAACGTTCACACATAAATTAAAATTTTGTCATTTACTCACACTTTTTCTCCAAACTCATAAGATTTCCCAACCCAATCTCATGTGAAACCATAACTATTTTATTTTGAATTCATATGAAATGAATCATACAAAAACGTATGTTTTTTTGTTGTTGTTGTTGTTTTTAAAAAAAACCCGAGCACTGAACCTAACTGTCAGTGGAGCGTAAGCCGATCATACAAATACGAATTAATAAGATTGTATCAATTTATAATATTAGCCAAACTTAAAATTGTCACAAATTGCCATGAAAGTGTTTTTTCTTTCTTTCTTTTGTGGATCAAAAAAATAAATGTTTTAATCGTTTTCATACATTGGCCATTGGGCTGTCATTTTTTTATACACCGACTTGAGCATCACTATTCATTATTATTTCCACATTGTGAATGCCGTATGGATTCCATCTTTGCCATATGGATATATCATCTGGCTGCAGACATTTTCTGCTTCGTCCAGTGATCGTGAGGATTCTCTTCGATGTTCAGTGAAACCGCGGGTAACGTCATTTCATCATGGCTGAATACATTAAGAGGGGTTACACAATACAGTTCTACACAATTCTATTGAAAACTATTCTTCATCTCATGTGAGTGTGCTTCATTTAGATGACTTATTACAACAACGTAATTAATTTCGAAATTAGCACCAAACTACAGAATGCACATTTAAAAGAAAGGGAAAAGAGCCGAATTGCTGCTTTGTGTCCAATAAAATTCTAAATTAGGCAGATTCCAATGTAGAGAGGCTGTGTAACAAGTAAACCACTAGAAGACAATACAACCCAGATTCTATTAAATGTGATGGGGAAAAAAACTGAATAATTTTGACCTAGTGATGGATGATCTCAAATAATATTTCAGATTTTGTCTACTTTTTGTGACAGGTTTGTCCCTAAATTATAGTGCTATATACAACATGTCTTTACTAGTTCAATATTTACAAAAATTAAAATTAAAATTATATATATACAACCCTACTTCTTGCTACTTTTTTCAAATTGAGAATAGTCACCAAATGTCTCTAAAGGTGGCTTTGTCAAATGTAACTTTTGGGGACAGTTTTGTCTCTAAACTATAGCCAAGTACACACACACACATACACACACACACACAGAGTCAAATCAGTTCCTTCCAATTGACTACATTCTCTGCACTGACAGACAAACATATGGGTGAAGCTCCACACTCTTAAGGCAGGGGGTTGGGGTCAAATGAATTCTTGTCTGTCTGACTGTCTTTCAAATCATCAGGCCCTCACTCTATCAAATGCATCCATTGTTTGTCTATATCAGGATATAAAAGAGAAAAAGCAGCAAGAGAATGATTTGGAGCACTGGAGTGACAGTGGCTGCATATTAGTTTTTTCTGACCAGAGAAAAAATCAATACGGCTTTACAGGCCAAAGCAGAGTGACCCACATCTAGAGAAAGGCCTGGCTTTCACCCACACCCTGGCGCGCGTGTGTGTGTGTCTGTGTGAATGCGCTGAGGGAGGGAGGGAGGGAGGGAGGAGGAGGGAGGGTGTTCTCATACGCCCTGCCCTGCCCTCCTCTTACCGCCTGATTTCACAATGACTGATTCCAAGTGACGCAAAGATCATAAAAGAGCAAAGCTAACTGTCAGCCTCTATTAGAATGGACACACAGACATAGACAAAGAGGAACAGCCTCTAACATTACCCCTGATTATCATACAGGCCTGGGCCTGGACTTACCTGAGCACTGCATCTTTAGGAGTGGTTTAACCCTCGGATTTAACTAGCAAGCTCAAGCTTGTTTGACGGTATCTTCAGTATTAGCCATCCGAGCACCGCTTAAGCTAATGGACATGGAATCAGCATGTTGGAAGAGTAACGAAGGTTGTCATTGCAGCAGCTGTGAGGGTTCTCACATTAAGGGTTTGCGTGAAAGGCCACTCGGGGTCACAGAGGAACTCCCCGGCCTGGGGATGGGTGGTGTTTTGGGGGCTTGTAACCATCCATAGGGGTCAGAGAGGGTTCTGCTCAACCTTGATGAACAGAAAACTGAGAACTCTTAATGAAAGTCATATGTGTTATTTGTTAGAATCCCACACTCACAGCAATTTTATGATAATGATAAAACCAACAAAATAGTAACTCAAAAGAATCCTCATTGCACTATTTTGTATTGAAACAGCCCATAGCTTGTTGCATTTAAGTGCTATGAATGGTAAGAACAATAAAACAGTACATTGTGCTCTTTCTGTCTTTACTTTATCATATCTCACACTCACACTATAGTGAAGGACCTGTGTGGTCAGTCAATAGAGTAGTCTGTCACCACACACTCTTTTCATGAGAGCAAACACAACATTCAGATCAATACATTTCTCATCACACTCGCTCTTCCATCACTCCATACAGGCCTCTACCAGCAGAGCTGTAAAACAAACTATATTTTTATATTATCTGAGGAAAACGTGGGCTCTGTTTGCCTTTGCAAAACTCACCACTACAATGATGAACTCTACTCTACCAGCAGAGCTGTAAAACAAACTATATTTGTATATTGTCTGAGGAAAATGTGAGTTCTGCTTGCCTGTGCAAAACTCACCACTACAATGATGTAGGGCTTTGTGGGTAGTTGCTGCAATAAAAACATTTTGAATGTTTTCAGCACATTGCTATGCGGTTGCACGAGTGTTTTAAGTGGTTTTTAGTGCATTGTGTGTGGTTGATAGGGTGTTCAGGGTGGTTTTTCTATGATGTTCTGTAGTGCATTTGGGGTGGCTGTTTATTGGCCCAGGTCAAAAGTATCCACACTGGGGTCAGTCAACTGGATATTAAACATATCACTGTGATTTCACTCACAGTGATGATCACAATATTGTAGCTTTTGTGTGGATTTTAAGGAATATGTAGGATTATTTTAAAAATCAATATGAAAAAAAAGAATGTCTAATTTTTTATATGAATGAAATAAAAGGTTACTTGAGTGTATTTAAAGAGAATGCATTTGGTTGCATTTTGTTGTCTTTGTTGCAGGGTACAATTACTCATTTAAATACTACATTAAATAGGAATTAACAACATGCACTTACTATAGTTTGGTTTAAGGTTAGTTGCATTCTGTTATGTTCCTAGCCTGTATTCCCCTGTCTTGTTTGAGGACTTTTGTTATTTCCTGTTTTGTGCCATGGTTTGTAGTTCTTTGTAGTTTTTCATGATGATTAGTTTTCCCCAGGTGTTGCCTATTAGCCACTCCCCCTTGTTATCTTGTTAACCTTGTTTCCCTTTGTGTATATATATATATATATATATATATATATATATATATATATATATATATATATATATATATATATATATATATATATATATATATATATATATATATATATATATATATATATATATACCCTGTGTGTTTCTGTCGTTGCGCTCCTCCCTGTTTGTGGATATGCGTGTTCTTGGATTTTTTTGTTTTGTTTATGTCTTTTGTTATTAAATTGTTCGTGCTGCATTTGGATTCTCACTCAGCTTCATCCCTGCTCTCACGTGAAACACACATAATTAAAGATAATTTACTGTTGTTACTGTAATAAATACATGTAATGTGTAACAAAGAAACTAAAGTGTTCATTTACATTATAACATTTCTTTAGTGTTTTTAATATATTTTACAGTACATTTACTAAATTGGAGCTTCATCATTACGAATGTGTAATTACAAATATGTTTAAATACATGACATGCATATTTTAATGGAAATAACAGTGGCATGTTTATTTAAGTTTCCCATAAATTCTTGTGAGTACACTTTAACCATATTTCAAAAGCAATCAAAATGTACATGCTGTGTAAAGAAGTACTTTCAACTAACTGCATTTAATTGAAAAGTGACTGTTATTAGTGGTGATGACACAGGTGTTTGTATGTGTACTAAGATATAGTTATGTTAAATTTGACCCTGGACCACAAAACCAGTCATAGGGTCAATTTTATTAAATTGAGATTTTTATATCATCTATTTAAATAAATAAGCTTTCCACTGATGTATGGTTTGTTAGGATATGACAATATTTAGCCAAGATATAACTATTTGAAAATCGAATCTGAGGGTGCAAAAAAATCTAAATATTGAGAAAATCGCCTTTAAAGTTGTCCAAATCAAGTACTTAGCAATGCATATTACTACAAATAACAATTATATATATATATATATATATATATATATATATATATATATATATATATATATATATATATATATATATATATATATATATATATATATATATATATATATATGGTAACACTTTACAATAAGGTTGTATTAGTTAATGCATTAGTTAACATTAACTAATGATGAACTGCACTTATAAAGCATTTATTTATCTTTGTTAATGTTAATTTCAACATTTACTAATGCATTAATAAAATCTTGTTGACATTAGTTAATGCACTGTGAACTAACATGAACAGCTGTATTTTTATTAACTAACCATAACAAAGATTAACTAATGCTGAATAGAGGTGTTGTTCATGGTTAGTTTATGTTAACTAATGCGTTAACTAATGTTAACTAATACAACCTTATTGTAAAGTGTTAACATACATATATATATATATATATATATATATATATATATATATATATATATATATTTTTTTTTTTTTTTTTTTTTTGATAGGAAATTTACAAAATATATTCATTGATCATGATCTTTACTTAATATTCTAATGATTTTTGGCATAAAAGAAAAATCGTCTCGGTTACGTATGGTAACCCTCGCTCCCTGAAGGAGGGAACGGAGACGTATGTCTCGAGATAAAGAGAACTGGCCAATGGCCATTGTCGTGCGTGTTTTGCATATCGCACCCCACCCCGCGGACGCGATCGCCACGCACTATTGTTTTTCACTGAGGAGCCGAACTGGAGACTACATCTGCAGAGATGGTACAGCAACTGTGGTGACAGGTTCACCACCTGATCCTAAAATTCACCACCTGATCCCAAAAGGGAGTAGTGCGAACCTTGGGCACATATCCGGGCCGGTTTCTCAGGATTGTTGACATGAGAGTTACTGGGCCCGAATTCCAGGCACGATTCGCAGACCGAAAATGCCTGCAGGTCCCCCACCGTCTTGATGGAGGCCATTGCAGCCAGGAGAACTGTTTTCAGAGACAGAACTTTCAACTCAGCTGACTGCAAGGGCTCAAAGGGCGCTCTCTGCAGTGCGGTAAGCACCAGAGTTAAGTCCCAAGAGGGTATAGAGGGAGGGCGAGGTGGAGGGCGAGGTGGTCTCCTTGCCCCCCTCAGGAACCTGACGATCAGATCGTGCTTTCCTAAGGACTTACCATCTACCAAGTCATGATTTGCGGTAATAGCGGCAACATACACCTTGAGGGTGGAGGGAGACAGCCTTCGCTCCAACCCTTCTTTTTTGGAAGGACAGCACTGACCCGACTGAACACTTCCAGGGGTCCCCTCGGTGAGAAGAGCACCAGTCCACGAAACAGGTTCCACTTCAACGCATTGAGCCGTCTCGTAGACGGGGCTCTAGCGGAAGTGATGGTGTCCACCACAGCCTGTGGTAACCCACCTAGAACCTCCGCGTCCCATCCAGGGACCAGACATGGAGTTTCCAGAGGTCCGGACGCAGGTGCCGAAGGGTGCCCCGTCTCTGAGTCAGGAGGTCCTTCCTCAGAGGAATGGGCCAAGGAGGTGCTGTCGCGAGGAGCACTAGTTCCGGGAACCAAGTCCTGTTGGGCCAATACGGAGCTACCAACAGGACCTGCTCCTCGTCCTCCCTGACTTTGCACAGTGTCTATGCGAGAAGGCTCACTGGTGGAAACGCATACTTGTATAGGCCCCGGGGCCAGCTGTGTGCCAGGGCGTCTGTGCCGAGGGTCCCCTTGGTCAGGGAGTAAAACAACTGGCTATGGGCCGAGTCCGGGGCGGCAAACAGGTCTACCTGTGCGGTCCCGAAGCGGCTCTATATCAGCTGGACCACCTGGGGATGGAGTCTCCACTCTCCCGGGAGAGTGGAGACTCCCGGCAGCACCGGCTGCACGATTGAGCAGGCCCGGAAAGTGAGTGGCGCAAAGTGACCTCAGATGCTTCTGACTCCACAGCAGGAGATGGCGGGCGAGTTGTGACATGCGACGGGAGCGTAGACCACCCTGTTTGTTGATGTACGCAGCGGCCGCAGTGCTGTCCGTACTGACCAGAACATGCTTGCCTCTGAGCGGTCCCTTGAGGCAGCTGAGTGCAAGACAAACTGCTAACAACTCCAGGCAATTGATATGCCATTGCAGTTGGGGTCCCGTCCACAGACCCAAAACTGCAAGCCCGTTGGTGAATGAGGCATCCGTGGAGACAACAGCATGCCTGGACACTTGTTCTAGAGGCACTCCTGCCCGTAGATATGAAGGGTCCGACCATGGGCTGAAGGTATGGCGGCAACTCGGCGTCACTTGGACACGGAGGGAACCGCTGTGCCACGCCCATCTCGGGACTCGATCGTGTAGCCAGCGTTGAAGCGGTCTCATATGAAGCAATCCGAGTGGCGTTACAACGGCTGCAGTTGCCATATGCCCCAGGAGCCTCTGAAAATGTTTCAGTGGTACCGCTGTTCTGCGTTTGAACGAATTCAAGCAGTTCAACACCGATTGGACGCGCTCCTTGGCGTAGGGCAGAGTTTGCTCTTCTCCCAGTTGACCCGAAGCCCCAACTGGCTGAGGTGTCTGAGCACCAAGTCCCTATGTTCGCACAACTGCCCTTGCGACTGCGCCAGAATCAGCCAGTCGTCGAGGTAGTTGAGGATGCGAACGCCCCGCTCCCTCATGAGAGCAATGGCCGCCTCCGCAACCTTCGTGAAGACGCTGGGCGACAGGGCTAGCCCGAAGGGTAAGACCTTGTACTGATATGCTCATCCGTCGAACGCAAAGCGAAGAAATGGCCTGTGTCGAGGGAGAATCGAGACATGAAAGTATGCATCCTTCAGGTCGATCGCTGCAAACCAATCTTGGGGACGGATGCACCTGAAGATGTGTTTCTGCGTGAGCATCTTGAACGGCAGCCTGTGAAGGGACCGGTTCAAGAACTGCAGATCCAAGATCGTCCGTAACCCGCCACCTTTCTTGGGTACAATGAAGTACAGGCTGTAGAAGCCAGTCTTCATATCGGCTAGAGGGACCGGCTCTATCGCGTCCTTCGCCAGTAGGACCGCGATCTCCGCCTGGAGCACAGGAGCATTCTCCTTCGACACGGAGGTGAAGTGAATGCCCCTGACCTTGGGGGGACGCTGGGCGAACTGAATCGCATAGCCGAGTCTGATGGTACTGATGAGCCAGCGAGACAGCCTGGGAAGTGCTAGCCAGGCCCCCAGAGACCGTGCAAGCGGGACCATCGGCACCACAGACGTAACTGCAGCGGGGCAGCGAGGCGGCATGCAGGGATCCGACTCGGACGGCCTGATGGTGGCCCGCAGTGGGATATGTGTGTGCTGTGCAACACTTACCTGCTTCCGCTGAGGAGGTGTGCGAGTGAAGGAAGGCCTCTTGAGTGCGTCCCGACAGCCGGCACCCCCTGCTGGCAAACAGAGAGGCACCTGAGGGTGACGAGGCATGGGAGCGTCGACTACATTGCATCGTTGCATCGCTACAACCGGCGGGATCCCCACGTAACCCTTGGCCTGGCCGCCGTCGAGGGTAGTGAAGAGGGAGGAGCCACTAGGTCTGTTTCTGGCGCTGAACGGCGCCGCCCACGACCTAGTCATCTCCCCATGCACCTCCGGGAAGAATGGCACCATGGCGGGACGCTGAGAACCAGCGCGAGCCGCCCCGAGAAACCAATCATCCAACCTCAAAGGTTCGGGATGTGGTGGAGGGTCCACTCAAGCCTGACCTTCTCGGCGGCCTGGGAAAGCATAGCGGTCAACTCGGGGTCCGACTCAACCGTTGCCACTCTCCCAGAGGGAGGCAGTACAGCTGAGTCCTCATCCTCCGAGGACTGAAACTGCCCCTCCGATGTAGCGATCGACATATGCTCATCCGCGGGTGCCCCGAAAGTCACAACTGGCCGCCCATGGGAGGGGCCAGAAGCTTCTCTCGGGAGCTCCACCGGCTGCGGAGCTTGTTCGCTGCAGCGGTGAGCACGCGGTTGCGCTGTTGTGTGCTGTAACGCCAACACGAGCGTCTTCTCTCTCTCTCTCTTGCTGAAATAGCAGTTTGTTTAGTCTTCGACCTGAACGCTGTTCGGCTCCGAAGTGAATGACAATAGTGCGTGGCGATTGCGTCCGCTTTATACCCGCGCAGCAGGGCGGGGTGCGATATGCAAAACACGCACGCCAATGGCGATTGGCCAGTTCTCTTTATCTTGAAGCTGATAGGGGCTCCCTGAAGTGATCACAATTCGTCGTACATCGAACCTGACCGACTGAAAGGGAACAATCATTTTGACCCATACAATGTATTGGTGGCTATTGTCACAAATATACCCATGCAACTTATGACTGGTTTTGTGGTCCAGAGACAAAACAGACAAAACCTCATCAGACTTGAAAATAGTTGAATATGAACAAGTTGTATATATCTGTGTGTGTGTTATACAGTACAAACTGTATATATTATATCCCCTTACACTAACTCTACCCCAAATTTGTTTAATTTTTAGAAAAGGACAACAAATATGTCCCCAAACTTTAGCCAAGTTAACCCATATACACCTATTTAGAAAAACACAGATGAATCTGAGAAATGCAGGGCTTTCCTAAAACCCTCTAGGTCAAACCAGCCTTGTGTTTGTGTGTGTGTGTGTACAGTATGTTTGTCTGTGGTTATCCTCCAGGGTGTCATAGCTGCATGCATTGTCTTTGTAAGAGCACCTAACACACATACACACACACTCACACACCCTTGAGGGAGAGAGGCTGTGCGTGTGACCTCAGGCCGCTGTGTGTTAGGTCTGTTTCACAGAGAAAACAACCTGTGTGTGCCACAACCACACACTCACTGACACAAACAACACCCACTGGTTTCATTGCCCACTTTATTATTACTCTGAGTTGTTGCACTCTTCTCTTCTGCCCTGACATGTTTGTCATGATGCAAATTTTTTCGATGGTGTGTTGTGGTAGCTGGGAGCTAAAGAAAGACTTAATCTGATTGGCTATGAGGTAACGTCTCGGTTACGACTGTAACCTTAGTTCCCTGAATAGGAGAACGACGCCGCGTCACCGCTTTGGGAACGCCTCTGCGTGATTGCGTCGTGAAGCACATGTGTAATCAGTCCAATAGAGAGACGGAACGTATAGGCGGGTGACGTCATAGACCCGGAAGGTATAAAGCATACCGGCAAACACACGCCCCTAGCTTCTGAGAAAGACTGAAGCAAGGCGGCTTGCGGGCATGCGGGGAGTATGGCAGGGTGACGCGCGGCGTCGTTCCCTATTCAGGGAACTAAGGTTACAGTCGTAACCGAGACGTTCCCTTTCAAGGGAACTCGCGCTGCGTCACCGCTTTGGGAACGAGAATACCCACGTCCCCATATGAGCCGAATGCTCGCCTGTGACATTGTCTAGTGGGCGAGCACCCGAGCCCCGGGAGTAGAGTTGATGTCAAGCTTGTAAAAAGTGACAAAGGTATGATGTGAAGATCATCCTGCCGGATCACAAATATCTTGCAGGGAGGCTCCTGCCAAAATTGCCTGAGAGGCAGCCATACTCCTGGAGAGTGGGCCCGGACAGCCAAAGGGGAAGGCTGCCCGGCCGCCACCTAAGCAAGTGAATAGCCTCGACTACCCACTTGCTTCTCCTCTGCTTTGAAGCCGGACCCCCTCTCAAGGGTGGTCCAAAAGCGAACAGTAGTTCTGATTTTCTCCACAGGGCTTCAGCTGTGGACATACGCGTCTAGTGCGCGAACAGGCAAAGCAGATAAGTTCTTCCTGGTCTGACGTCTGGAGCGGAGGAGGATAGAAGGCCTGAAGTACTACAGGTCTCACAGGATTAGTGAGAACCTAGGAATGTGGCCCGGCCTAGGATGTAGGAAGGCCTTAGCCACACCGGGCGCAATTCCAAGCACGAGGTGCCCCAGAGAGAGCTTGTAACTTCCCCATTCTCTTCGGGGATTGCCAAATGATTGTAAAAAGAACGAAACTTCTCAGAACTCCTTCAAAGCGGCTCAAAGGAGCCTCAGAAGGCAAAGGCCTGCACCCTGGTGCGTACAGCAGGTCTTAACCTCCTGCGCCACGGAGGAAACCAGTAACTTGAGGGGTCGCCCCAGAGACACCCCACTCAAAGGATTGTGGTACGCTGCTAAGGCCGCCACATACACCTTTAGTGTCGAGGGAGCTAACCCAGCGGAGAATCTCTCCTGCAGGAATTCCAGCACCGCGCTCGCAGGGCAGTTAACTGGATCCCACAGGAGATCTCTACACCCTCAGGTGAAGAGTCTCACTTCAGCGTACCGTTTCCTCGTTGAGGAGCTCTAGAGTGTAGGGTGGCCTCACAACCTCGGTTGAGAGACCATAACTTATGAGCTGGGCCCCTCAGAGGCCAAGCACACAGTTTCCACAGCTCTGGGTGAGGGTGCATGATGGCACCGCCCACCTGAGAGAAAGTCCCTCCCAAACGGAATCTCCAGGAGAGCCGTCAGGAGCGACACAATGTCTGAGAACCAGACTCGGGATGGCCAGAACGGAGCTACTAACAGAAGGAGGGCCCCGTCCGACGCACTCTCTCTAGAACTCCCGGAAGCAGAGCAATCGGAAATGTGTACAGGGGCAGCCTTGGCCACTCCTGTACCGTAATGTCCAGTCCAGGAGGAGCTGGGCGCTAGGGAGGACCACAGCTGACAATAAGTGTTCTCGTGTGTGGCAAACGGGTCCACTTGGGCCCTGCCAAGTTCTCCCAAAAAGGAGCTCCACACCTCGGTGTGGAGTCTCCACTCCCCAAACGTCTGCTTCCACAAAGGGCCCTGGGTCGGCGACCACTCATGGTCGCCCCAGCCCGTCAGGGAGACATCCATGATCAGAGACGCACGCTGACATGGTGCCCCCAGGGACGGGCCTTGGGCTGAAACCAAGGACCTTTCCACATAACCAAGGTGCGGGATCACGGCCGCATTGCCCTGACTACGTGAGAAAGGGTTCCCCTCGGGGAAATCCCTTGGTCTTAGGCCACCACTGTCTCCATTATAAAAAGGAGTGACCAGTCTGGCAGGAAGTGCTTCAACCTGAAGCACCGCCAACATTCCCAGGCGATTATGTGCCACAAATGCCGACAGCCCTGCCATAAGCCCTGGGTTGAGCGACCACTCATGGTCGCCCCCCCCTCTCAGCCTGTCAGGGAGGCATCCGTGATCAGAGGCCGCTGACACGGTGCCCCCAGGGACAGGCCTTGGGCTAGACCAAAGGGAAGCACCCGATGTTGGCGCTTCTCCCGGCGAACCTCAGGTACTGCCTGTGCTGAGGAAGGATGGAGACATGAAACTATGCATCTTTAGATCTATTGAGACAAACCAGTCCTCGGACCTGATCTGAGACAAGATGTGTTTGGCGTAAGCATCCTGAGGATGTGCAGATCTAAAAATAGGCGCAGCTCCCCATCCTTCTTCGGCATACTGAAGTACTGGCTATGAAAGCCTGACTCCTGTCTGGTAGAGGACCCACTCAAAGCCTCTTTAGCAGAGTCTGCACTTCCTGAGTCACCACCAGAGCCTGCTCGGGTCCCCACAGTGGAGAAGACCCCGTACAACCGAGGGCGACATTCGGACTGGATGACGTACCCAAATTTAATACATTGCAGGACCCACCAAGATAATGCGGCAGATTCTCACTCCGACACAAAATCTGCTAAGGGTACCAGCCCCTCAGGACTGGCCTCTGATGTACTCTGCACTGCGAGTGCAGCGCCCTGAAGCGCGAACCGGCAGGGAACAACTGACTCAACAGCGCGGTTTCCTTCCGAGTAGGCGCAAGCCATCCTATGGATGACCGAGAGGGCCCTCCACGCCCGGCACTCGGGCGGGGTTGGTGGATCGACCCTCTAAGGGTACCAGCCCCTCAGGACTGGCCCCTGATGTGCTCTACACTGCGAGTGCAGCGCCTGAAGCGGCGAACCGGCAGGGAACAACTGACTCAACAGCGCGGTTTCCCTCTGAGGAGGCGCAAGCCATCCTATGGATGACCCGAAGGCCCTCCACGCCCGGCACTCGGGCGGGGTTGGTGGATTGACCCTCTAGGTACCAGCCCCTCAGGGCTGGCCTCTGATGTGCTCTGCACTGCGAGTGCAGCGCCCTGAAGCGGCAAACCGGCAGGGAACAACTGACTCAACAGCGCGATTTACCTCAGAGAGAGGCGCAAGCCATCCTATGGATGACCCGAGGCCCTCCACGCCCGGCACTCGGGCGGGGTTGGTGGATTGACCCTCTGGGGTACCAGCCCCTCAGGACTGGCCTCTGATGTGCTCTGCACTGCGAGTGCAGCGCCCTGAAGCGGCAAACCGGCAGGGAACAACTGACTCAACAGCGCGATTTACCTCAGAGGAGGGCGCAAGCCATCCTAGGATGACCCGCGAGGGCCCTCCACGCCCCGGCACTCGGGCGGGGTTGGTGGATTGCCCCTCTAAGGGTACCAGCCCCTCAGGACTGGCCCCTGACATGCTCTGCACTGCGAGTGCAGCGCCCTGTAGCGGCGAACCGGCAGGGAACAACTGACTCAGCAGCGGTTCCCTCCAAGGGGGTGATGGATTGACTCTGTGAGGGTGCCGAGGACAGGACGGGCACCATATGAAGAGGTGAACACCGCCTGACCCGGGGAAACCCTCAAAGCCCTGGGCACTAAGGCGTCAGGGCTCTTAGACGCAGCCCTCCTCAACGCTAGAGGGCGCCGCCCACCACCCCACTCTTACTGAGGAGGAGTGCGGTGGCGGCGCTCTGATTCGCTGCGCCGGTGTGAGGAGCTCGTACTCGGTGTGCTTTACTGTTCCAGAGCTTACATCGGGCAGCTTAAAATGCCGCACGAAAGCCATAGTGTACACTGAGCCACTGAGTACACTTTGTAGCATTATTTATATAGTATGTATATCCTTATATAATATATATACAATATTAATGCAGCTCTAAATGACTAAGAGCAAAGGTGGGGCTTTACATCTCGAAGTGTGCTTTTGGAATTAAACACAGTGAAAATATGGCTGTTTCCACGATCTCAACACCTCAGTGTGGGGATCTGTGAAAAACAGCAAGCCCCGTGGAGGCTGATCAGGGCACTGACAGAAAGCACTCATAAGCCTGCTTTTAACTGAGGCGCTTCTGATCTGGCCTTAAATATTCTTCTTTTTCTTTATTTATTATATATATATATATATATTCTTTTTTTTTTTTTTTTTTTTTGGCCACATCTCTGCTCAGACCTCCATGAGCTCCTCACTAGCAGGTGTTAGAAGTGGCGAGTCTTCAACCCCTGCGACAATGCTACAGACATTCACCTCCTCAGAGCTGAACAGCTGCAACACCGAGGCGCGCCCCGGACGGGAGAAACCGCAGCGCGGGCTCCCGAACAGAGAAGCAGCACTGGACTTGCCAGGTGAAGGCAGAGAAAGGGCTGGCCCGTCTCTAACCCCTCTGACAAGTCCGTTTGCGAACCCCGCGACAAAACTACCGCCGCGCCTCAGCAACAGCAGAGTCTAAGCCGCGGAGAACGCGCCACAGAGAACGCGAGCCGCGCCGCCTCCTCGAAGAGCGTTCGCGGGATCGCAGCACTCTCAGAGGCAAAACCTCACAATGCTCGCAGCCGACCCCTCGAGAGCCGACTGCGCGTGCTGTTCTCCTATCAAACACCGCCCATCAAATGTGTATCCCCACTCGAGAAGCAAACGAGCAGGGAAAACACACTTTCAGTAACGCTGTTTCGCCACAGTGTCTCTCTTTTAGTGTGTCAGTAAGTGTTGCAAACTTGTTATAAGAAAACAAACAAACAAAGTCTGAACTCAGACACAAACACAGAGCTGACAATGACAATGTTACACAGAGCGCTTGCTGAAGGCAACAGAAGCTAGGGGCGTGTGTTTGCCGGTATGCTTTATACCTTCCGGGTCTATGACGTCACCCGCCTATACGTTCCGTCTCTCTATTGGACTGATTACACATGTGCTTCACGACGCAATCACGCAGAGGCGTTCCCAAAGCGGTGACGCAGCGCGAGTTCCCTTGAAAGGGAACCTTCTATTCCCTCAGCCAAACAATCAGCTTTAGGTGAGAGAGTGACACTAGCAGCAGACCACTCATAAGTACACTCTGAAAAATAATGGTTCTTTGGCAGGGTGAATGGTTCCATGAAGAACCTTTAATATCCAAAGAACCTTTCCATTGCACAAAAGGTTCTTTGTAGTGCAGAACGTTTCTTTAGACTATAAAATGGTTAGAAAAAAAAGGGAAATTTAAAGAACCTTTCACAAAGCGGTTCTTCAGGGAGCCAAAAATGGTTCTTCTATTGTATCACAGTGAAAACCCCTTTTTGGTTCTTCCTGGCACCTTTATTTTTAAGAGTGTAGTCACTCATTTTATATCATTACGGTGCCTTCTGTTTTCATTCAAAGTGCTACTGTGCTCCAACACATAGTTATCCCTTTGTCTCTACCATTGTAATAAAGAAAGAAAGAAATTGTTTTTATTTTTCTTCAAAAAAGTTTGATCATCATTGAACAGTAGTGACAGTAGATGACAGTTTTTCAGAACTTGCTGGGGTCACACCTTTATTCGAAACATTTTGGCAGGCAGAGACTCCTGCAACAGACTGAGCAAAACTATAGAGAATCAGGGAATATGCTTATAAAAATGTTTATGAGTGTGCAATTTGGGTTCCGAAGTTAACTAAATGTGACAAAAACATTTATTTATTTATTTTACTGGAGTAGTGATGCTGAAAATTCAGCTTTGCAACACAGAAATATTTTTTTTAAAAGCTGAATTTTCAGCATCACTACTCCAGTCTTCAGTGTCACATGATCCTTCAGAAATAATTCTAATATGATGATTTGCTGCTCGAGAAACATGATTATTATCAATCTTGAAAACAGTTGTGTCAAACATTTTTTTTAGGAATATTTGAAGAATATAAAGTTCAAAAGAGCAGTATTTATCTGGAGAACAACTTTTGCAACATTGTACTACCGATCAAAACTTTTGGGTTGGCACATTTTTTTAGTTATTGTTTTTGGGAAAGAACTTAAAGAAATTAATACATTTATTCAGCAAGGATGCATTAAATTGATCAAAAATGAAAGTGACAGTGACTGCAAAAGATTCCTATTTCAGATAAATGCTGTTCTTTTAAACTTTCTATTTATCAACTGTTTACAACATTGGTAATAATAATAAATGTTTCTTGAGCAGCAAATCGGCATATTAGAATGATTTCTGAAGGATCATGTGACACTAAAGACTGGAGTAATGATGCTGAAAATTCAACATTGCCAACACAGAAATAAATTGCATTTTAAAATATATTCAAATAGAACACAGTTATTTTGAATTGTAAAAATATTTCACAAAATTACTGTTTTTTTTTTTTTTTGTATTTTGGGTCAAATAAATGAAGCCTTGGTTGAGCAGAAGAGACTCTCTCTCACACACACACACACACACACACACACACACACACACACACACACACACACATAGACACACACACACACACACACACACACACACACACACACACTTTTGCATGCTTCTTGACTTTCACAGACATAAAATGTTTTTATACTGTATGTCAACCTGTATATTCTAAAAACAGATTACAGAAATGTACAGAAAAAAAATCCATAATTTTAAAATCACAGTATGTTATTGTATTGTGTGTGTGTGTGTGTGTGTGTGTGTGTGTGTGTGTGTGTGTGTGTGTGTGTGTGTGTGTGTGTGTGTGTGTGCGTGTGTGTGTGGCTGTAGGCTGTAGGCTGTGCTTAAGCTGTGAGAGCTGAATGATTGAATGTTTAAAATGTGAATGAGGGTTGAACAGTGTGACATGGCTGCATGATGGAGCTGTCTGCCATATACACGTCATACAGTGATGAATATGGCCTTCTCAAATTGTGTGTGTGTGTGTGTGTGTGTGCTCCTGGTAAACCCTACATTATGGGGACAAAATGTCACCACTAAGATGACAATATCCACAATCCTTGTCCTGGTGGGAAAATTGGTTTTGGTCTCCATGAGGAAAAGATCTTATAAATTGTACTAAGTTGTGTTTTTTTGTAAATGTAAAAATGCAGAACTTTTTCTGTGATGAGTAGGGTTAGGGGTGTGGTTAAGGTTAGGGGATAGAATATACAGTTTGTACATAATAAAATCTATTACGCCTATGGAAAGTCCCTATAAAATATGGAAACCCAACCTGTGTTTGTGTGTGCATGTGCGCATGCGTGTGTGCTGTTAATGTTATTGTTTACTGTTTCTGTATTTAATGCAGTCATGGTCACTGACTTGATGCTGGTTCTCCCACAGGAAGTGCTGCCATACATCTGACGTTCTCTTTTGTGTTATGATTCAGTGTATGTGTGTTTGTTTGTGTACAGTGACTCAAGGTGAAGGCAGAGCAGATGTGTCAGCAGATGTGTCTCCTCAAAAAGTTAAGCTTGACCCTGTGTTAATTTATTGGGGCCAGGAATGCAGATATGTAACTTCAAAGAGATATAAACACACTATAAAGCACAGCCCCATACAGTCACACACCGTTTCTGGAAAGAATCCAGATTGCTCTTCAAGCGTAGAGTATTATGCATATTTCTGATCCATTCTGATATCCTGTAGCTTATTGAAAGTGACACCGCAGGTCTATTGTAACCGAATGCGCCATGAGAACGGATGTAACAAACTTCAGAGACGTTTAAAGATCATACCTGTGGCCAAGTCATGTTATTCAACCCGCAGAGTGAACACATTTCAGCGAGCAGGAGCACAGGAAAGGGTGTGGAGAAGATTTGACTGCCTGTCAGCACCTGTCAGGTGTGTGTGTGTGTGTGTGTGTGTGTGTGTGTGTGTGTGTGTGTGTGTGTGTGTGTGTGTGTGTGTGTGTGTGTGTGTGTGTGTGTGTGTGTGTGTGTGTGTGTGTGTGTGTGTGTGTGTGTGTGTGTGTGTGTGTGTGTGGTGGAATCCTGAAAGTTTTAATCAAACCGGGCATCTAAGGAATCTTCCCACAGTGTGTGTAACACCCACAGACACGCCCGACACACACACATACACATACACGTTTACTTAGCTAACTAAATGAGGACATATTTAACTTCTTAAATTTCAACTATATTACTGATCTGCCCTCATTGACACTATATGATAATTGAAATTAGCTGGAAAACATCACCGTTTTCACCATTGCGGCTGTACAGCCGAATCAAATTCTGTTGCATTATTTTCTTGTTTATTGTAAAAAATGATAATTAAAAAATATATATATCTATATATATATTTTTTTATCAACTTAATTATAATGACCACAGACTAATCCCTTTCCTAAGAGAAATACATATATATATATATATATATATATATATATATATATATATATATATATATATATATATATATATATATATATATATCAGTCCAGAACAGTCCAGTTCTGATGCTCACGTGCATCGTTGGTGCTTTCAACGGTCTTCAGGGGTCAGCATGGGCACCCTGACTGGTCTGCGGATATGCAGCCCCATACGCAAAAAAACTGAAATGCACTGTGTATTCTGACACCTTTCTATCAGAACTAGCATTAACTTCTTGAGCAATTTGAGCTACAGTAGCTCGTCTGTTTGATCAGACCATACGGGCCAGCCTTCGCTCCCCACGTGCATCAATGAGCCTTGGCCACCCATGACCCTGTTGCCGGTTCACTACTGTTCCTTCTTTGGAACACTTTTGATAGATACATATATATATATATATATATATATATATATATATATATATATATATATATATATATATATATATATATATATATATATATATATATATATATATATATATATATATATATATATATATATATATATATATATATATATATATATATATATATATATATATATATATACATATACTCACTCAAATACATGTTTTGACAGATATCAAATTAAACATCAAAAAGTTTGGTTTCTAATTGCATTTCTGTTCCTTTTTTTTCTTTTGAGTGCTCCATATTTTAATCTGTGCTGTCAACCTGTGGCTCTTGTCGAATGTTGCGTGATGTCAATCATACTTGTGATCCATCATCATTACAGTATCACAGCTCTTTGCTGCGGGGCTTGAACCTTAAACACTTCCCCCTCCCCCTCTCCTCTCACACAAGAAATGATTGAAAGCCATGTGAAATTAGACAAAATCAAGACGCAATAAAGGACATGTGAGTGTCCAAGTGCTCCTCCTCGGTGAGACAGCAGTGTTAGAGTGAGCGCACTGTCCTGAGTAATCCAATCTGATGAGGCCAGTCCCTTAATCTCTGTCTAGGGAATCTGATTGCTCTAATGCATTTAGTGAAACTCAGGCAAGGTTTTATTTAATCGTGTGCGCTGGAACTGTGGAGGGGAGATGAGAAAAGTACACAATCTTTCATCATACAATCATCCAGTACTATTGCATTTACTGTTGTTCTGTTGTTCTTACATGTGGGTGTGTGTATGTCTGTGTCTTTGATCTAGTGGATGCAGTGCTTTTTTTCCCTTCTTTTTCAAATTAGCTAGTTATGTATTTTTTTTCCAGCGCTTCAAAAAAATTAATTTTAAGCATTAATAATTATATTGCACTTGAATTACTGTATTTTATAGTCTGGCATACATAGAACACATTTCATTTAACATAAATCTACTTGACACTGCAGAAAACTCTGATAACCACCATATTATCACAGGAAGATAAACTTTTACATCACAAAATGAATATTGCTTTTGGCCAGTAAACATAACATTAAAATAACAAAGTAAACATGAACTAAATAACATAAAATATCTTGTAAATAACTACCAATGAAAATAACTTTTTTAATGAAATATTGACACATGTCAAAGCAGGGTCTTCACTTAACATTAGTTCAACATCCACAAATAATTATAATAATAACAATATTAAACATTATTTTACCTTATACAGTACATAATACAATTATAACAAAGTGCTATTTTTTTTACAATTCCCACAGTACTCACAGTACTTTTTTTAAGCCTCCCGTGAGTGACACATTAACCAACATGTGCGTTAACCTGTGATTTAGTGGCTAGCCATTTTAGGAAGCTGTTTGTGTCGAAGGGGAAACGACTGCAGCCTCATGTGTTTAAGGGGCGTTGAGTGGCACATGAGGGGTTTATGGGGGGAATCTGTGACACAGACCCCAGCCGTGGCTTTAACTTTAGCAAATAAAGAGCTGTGTTTGTGCATATATTCGTGTCTACCTGCAAACTTCAGTTGATTTCACACCACTACATATCATTCAACACATATTCACTTTGTGAATCAAATTCCAATCAAAAAAGATTCCAATCACTACTACAACTCAAAAATAGTCTAATCTATATGCACTTAATCTTTTGATCCTATAATAAAGAAAAAATAAATAAATCATAGTATTGAAAGGTTTATCAGTCCTTGTGTTTTTGTAGTGTAAATAAGGGATTGGTTCATGCACTGTAAATTGCTCATTTTGTTGCAGAACATATTTGCGCCTTCTACAGGCATTGGCCTTTAATGTCCAATCAGTCTTGAGGGAATTATTGTCATCAGAGAACAGACTTAACGCTGCAGTCTGACCTCAGCTTTTAATGAAGCTTTATAGTGGCTGTGAATTTCATGCCTGGTGCTTCATGGTGCTTCATAAAAGGTTTGGTCAACCTGATCAAAAAGATCATGGTTCCTCTTACAAATAACAAAAAGCCCATCCACCTTTGTCTGCTGTCATTCACTATCAGTAAATCTAGATTTGGAATGAAAAATTGGGAATAGAGAGTAAACCAAAACCAAAAGCCAGTCTACTATTACATCTTAATTTGTTAAGTGATAGTATATTATCCTATTAAAACCAAAACTCTGTGTAATTTCATCTCATTTGGGGGGGAAAAAGTGAGATCCAATAATAAAAGAAGTTACCATGAAACCACAAATCACAACAATCAGGGTTGATACCAAGCTTTTTACACTGTATAAAATGAAAATGACAAAATTGTTTTAGCAGAAATACACATTTTAAAATGTGAAGTCTTGATCTTCCTGTAAAACAAACCAAACAACTTTGATGACTCATCTTGCGTTCATGGGCAATTGAATAGTCTCTATAATAAAAATATCCCTCCTCTTAATTAAAAATACCACCTGCCAACTATTAGCAATGACAAATCATGTTTTAGGTTTATACACAAAAGCCTGGGGCACGTTCAAGCTCCAACCGGTGCGCAAAGTTTTGACGCGGTTTCCGGGTTGAACGACACGTTTCCTGGAAACGGTGTGCAACTGGTTTGAGATACGTTTTCTCTTGTTTGGTGGGTGTGTCAAAAATGTCAGCCCAATCAGCAGCAACATGTATATAAACCACACAGTATTAAAGAGACAGCTCGCAGAAGGGTCCATAAAAATACTATGCATAATTAAATATTTTGCTATTGTATTGTGGAGTGACACTTTCATAAACTTTTCTATACTCCTCTGATTATATAATGGTAAATATTAAAATATCATAGCACACAACAGTGATCAGCAATAATGATAAGCCTAATACTCACAATAAAATAAAGTATAATAATAAGGTCATATAGATCAAAACACGGTCTCGGAGGTAACAATAGTCCCCCTACAGTCAATAATTGTATCCCTTGAAACTCATCTTTGATAATCAAATTGACATATTAATCACGAAGCAATGGAAGCTCTGATCTGATTAATTATGTGTGCGTCGCTTACCTAGGGAACACATGGTACCAGGATGCACTCTGGGAAGAAGGCAAGCCGGCGGAAGCAGAGTGATGCTTTGGGTAATGTTCTGCTCGGAAACCTTGGGTCCTGCCATCCATGTGGATGTTACTTTGACACGTGCCACCTACCCAAGCAGTGTTGCAGACCATGTACACCTTTTCATTAAAACGGTATTCCCTGGTGGCTGTGGTCTCTTTTCACCCTGTCACAAAGCAAAAAGGGTTCAGGAATGGTTTGAGGAGCACAACAACGAGTTTGAGGTGTAGACTTGGCCTCCTCAATCCAATCGAGCATCTGTGGGATGTGCTGAACAAATAAGTCAGATCGATGGAGGCCCCAAATCGCAACTTACAGGACTTAAAGGATCTGCTGCTTACAGCACACCTTCAGGAGTCTAGTGGAGTCCATGCCTCGATGGGTCAGGGCTGTTTTGGCATCAAAAGGGGTACCAACACGATATTAAGTGGTCATAATGTTATGCATGATCTATGAATAATCCATTCAAAATTGAAATAAAAGTTGACACATAATGGCAAAATTATATTATTAGCTTCACTACATTTTGAAACAGTTAATAATGTGTTGCTAATGTTACACAAACAATGTTTCTGTTCGCCATCTCGGAGAGAGACAGCTGCCTTCTAAAAATCAGCATCCTTATAAATAATGACACTAAGACTGTCTTTGGTACAATGCAGTTTTAAGGAGAAAATACTCAGCAATGGTGTTGACTGATGAATTTGCACATGGTTCATCTTAACGCATTTCAAAAACACCACACAGGGATATAAACAACATAAAAAAGAGAGTCTTTAATGGCATATTAGATTGCTTTAGAGGATTAAATGTTTGTACGGAGCATTTGACTGCAGATTGGTTTGTAGACACAGTGTACAGGTCCTTCTCAAAAAATTAGCATATTGTGATAAAAGTTCATTATTTTCCATAATGTAATGATAAAAAATAAACTTTCATATATTTTAGATTCATTGCAAATCAACTGAAATATTTCAGGTCTTTTATTGTTTTAATACTGATGATTTTGGCATACAGCTCATGAAAACCTCAAAAATTAGCATATCATGAAAAGGTTCTCTAAACGAGCTATTAATCTAATCATCTGAATCAACTAATTAACTCTAAACACCTGCAAAAGATTGCTGAGGCTTTTAAAAACTCCCAGCCTGGTTCATTACTCAAACCCGCAATCACGGGTAAGACTGCCGACCTGACTGCTGTCCAGAAGGCCATCATTGACACCCTCAAGCGAGAGGGTAAGACAGAAAGAAATTTCTGAACGAATAGGCTGTTCCCAGAGTGCTATATCAAGGCACCTCAGTGGGAAGTCTGTGGGAAGGAAAAAGTGTGGCAAAAAGCGCTGCAGAAGAGGTGACCGGACCCTGAGGAAGATTGTGGAGAAGGACCGATTCCAGACGTTGGGGGACCTGCGGAAGCAGTGGACTGAGTCTGGAGTAGAAACATCCAGAGCCACCGTGCACAGGCGTGTGCAGGAAATGGGCTACAGTTGCCGCATTCCCCAGGTCAAGCCTGACCTGGGCTACAGAGAAGCAGCACTGGACTGTTGCTCAGTTGTCCAAAGTACTTTTTTCGGATGAAAGCAAATTTTGCATGTAATTCGGAAATCAAGGTGCCAGAGTCTGGAGGAAGACTGGGGAGAAGAAAATGCCTGAAGTCCAGTGTCAAGTACCCACAGTCAGTGATGGTCTGGGGTCCATGTCAGCTGCTGGTGTTGGTCCACTGTGTTTTATCAAAGGCAGGGTCAATGCAGCTATCTATCAGGAGATTTTGGAGCACTTCATGCTTCCATCTGCTGAAAAGCTTTATGGAGATGAAGATTTTGTTTTTCAGCACGACCTGGCACCTGCTCACAGTGCCAAAACCATTGGTAAATGGTTTACTGACCATGGTATTACTGTGCTCAATTGGCCTGCCAACTCTCCTGACCTGAACCCCATAGAGAATCTGTGGGATATTGTGAAGAAAAAGTTGAGAGACGCAAGACGAACACTCTGGATGAGCTTAAGGCCGTTATCGAAGCATCCTGGGCCTCCATAACACTTCAGCAGTGCCACAGGCTGATTGCCTCCATGCCACGCCGCATTGAAGCAGTCATTTCTGCAAAAGAATTCCCGACCAAGTATTGCGTGCATAACTGAACATAATTATTTGAAGGTTGACTTTTTTTGTATTAAAAACACTTTTCATTTATTGAATATGAAAAATGCAATTTTTTTTAGATTTGAGAGTTTTCATGAGCTGTTTTCCAAAATCATAAGTATTAAAACAATAAAGACCTGAAATATTTCAGTTGGTGTGCAATGAATCTAAAATATATGAAAGTTTAATTTTTATCATTACATTATGGAAAATAATGAACTTTTATCACAATATGCAATTTTTTGAGAAGGACCTATATATTACAAACCATAAGTAAGTTATTTCAAATTCTATCCTGATGGGTTTTATATGTATTTTTTTTCTATTTAAACAAGAGGTTGATATGTGACATTTACATGCTCTATAACAGGGATGCACAGTCCTGGAACTCAGTCCTGGAAGTCCACTGTCTTGCAGTGTTTTGCCTTGCTGACAAAACTCACCTGCCTATAGACTTAATCCTAAATACACTGATTAACTAGTTCAGGTGTGTTTGATAAGGGTTGGAGGTAAACTCTGCAGGACAGTGACACAAACTTAACACAAATGCTAGTATGCCATCCATTATAGTGTTTTCCTCCTGTTTCAAGCACGTTTTTTTATCGTTCTTTCCGCCTGAAACCGCAAGCTTTTAAAAATGGGTTTTAAAGTGCAAGGTTTGAAAACGATACCTTGTAAACAACAAAAAGCGAATCTGTGAAAACGGTGACGTTATGCACATGCCTTTTACGTGTTTGTCGGGTGTTGCTTGACAAAGGACATTGCCAACTACTGGCCTGGCATAGATAATACAGCCTTTTATGTATTTTTGAAGATTTGTGTGAATGAGGATATTTTGACAACGCTGTAGTCTGTTAGTACATTGTTGTCATGTAAACATTTCTTAATTTACCCACAAGTGATCAAGGGCTTAGGGCATTCCATTTAAACCCAAGGATTCTGCCAGTAGTGCTCACTAACACAACGTAAGAAATGACGTACATCCGAGTGAACCAGACCTGAGGGAAGTTCTTGTGGGAAGGGGAAAAAAAGTGGACTTAAATGCAGCCAAGGTATGCAACCAGGAAGCACAACCTATATACAAGCAACGCCCCTGCAGTGCCACCCCAAACATATTGACATTTGAAGGTGTTTGACACTGCTGCCTCTTTGTTTTGGCATGCGTGAAGCGAAGAGTGGAGGAGGTCGTTTGGATGATTAACAGGAAAAGCAAGCGAGCGAGAGCGTCTGGGGTTAGTGGTAGGTGTTCCTAGGCCCCTCTGGCAGGAGCAGCTGGAGTCTCTAAATTAGTGCTGGGCTTGATTATGCGCCGTTCACCCTCTCCGGCCCCTCCTCTGAGTTTAGCTGCAGGTGAAACTCGCTGCCAGTCGGCCTTCTGCCGCCCCTCTCTCAGGCTTTTGTCCTCCTGCACGTAATTGTAACGTGCATGGTGCCACAGCAAATGTGCTCAGGGTGTTTCAGAGTGTGTGTCTGATGCTTTTCATCTGTTGACTGTAGAACCAGCCCATATCTCAAACACACGTACACAAACATACTTCCCTCTAGTGGAACTATTAGCCAGCATGGAGTAGCTTGGTGATTCCCAAACATGGATACACATCCCCTAAGGGGTACTTAAACAGGTTTCAGGAAAGATTTGGGTTATCTATACAATTTTAGTTAAACCTAAGACAGAAATTACTTGAAAGTTATTTGGGCATCAGTCAATTGTAGTTAATCTGATTATTTATGTATTCATTCTTATTTTTATTTTTTTAATTTTACTTTTAATTTGTTTGCATTCGGAACAGCCTGACACAGCAGCTAGCTCCACCAATTGCATGAGTTTCTGTATTGACCAATGGTGCATGGGATCATGCATATTCATATTTTTTGCAGATACTATTGGTTATGAAAATTGCACCTTTGTCTTTGACATTTTTACAAATGATGGTCAAGCTTTGATTGATAATGTCAGTATACACAATGACTTTTGTTAAGCATCTGCTGTTAAGCATCTCATTGACATTTAATTCATATTAAATGTTTTGTTTCCACTGGTGTCGATGAAGGGATGCCAGAGCATTGTTGCCAGCCCTGTGGTAATATAAAAGACAAAAACACTGAGAAACACTGGAGTAGATATTTGCAGAGGGGATACCTGTCTTTCTCTCTCCCCGTCTCTCTCTGCCGGGTCTTTCTGCGTGGGATCCATGGGTGATTTGGGATTTCTCCCGGTTGCAGGCCTGGGGGAGGACCGGTAACTGAGCCACCAGCCGAGGGAGCTGGACCAATTACACTGTTAGGATAAATGTAGCGCCATGCATGGATTGTGGTACTTAACAGGCCGTATGAAGGCAAGCTTCACCAGGGTATTTTAAATGGAAGGGAATTTAAAAACAGATTTATGGGGCAGTTAAAAATAGTAGGCAACTGATTTCCCACCCCCATTCGTTTGCCTCTTTTCTTTTTCATGAAATGATAGATCTGCAGAAAGAGGGAAAGCTGTCCCCAGCGTAGCGGCCCAACACAAATTGACAATTTCAATCCTGTAGCATAATATTCTCATCGTCTTTCCTCTCTTCATTTCTTCTGTCCTCCTGACCAACAGTGACATATTAAATTAAGCCTTAACTAAATCTGAGTTAATGAATTATTCCAGCACCTATAATGTGATTATTTTAATTAATGGGACAACATACCTGCCGCCACTCTCGTCTGCTAATGAACAGTGCACTCAGCTCTAATGTCTTTTTCTGACACCGCCCAATCCCCCCCCCCAATAATGGGAAATGAGTGTTTCTGTGTCTGATGGCCAATTCCCTCTTGTGAAACAGAGCTTTGTGAATCAGTGCTAGCCTTTTCCACATGCGCACACACACAAAGTGGGTTGTACTATTTTGTAGCTGCACGTAATTGGTTGTCATATCATATCATCCCCTGCTCCTCTTACAATAGTATTGTGGTGGTAGCATGGTATATAGCTATTGTATCAGATTTATAATATGCCATTTCATCATTCTCATGTAAAATATATTGTATGTTTTCTTTTTTCCCAGGCAGTGTTTGAATTATGTCCAATAATTTTGGGGGTCAACATTCCACCATGACCTAATAAGACCTAATAAAATACTAAAGTATTTTAAATGTTTTTTCAGCTTTAGAATGTGTGTGCAGCTGAGCGTTTACTCTGCACAGCGTAATTGATGGACAAAAGTCAATGTGATAACAAACTTGCCCTGTTCTTTCCCCTTCCCTTCTCCAGATCTACATTTTTATATTTATGTTGTTGATCCTGTGAATATATTTGTAAAGCACTCCATGTTAGTCACGGAATATATTATTATTCATTATTTATGTTATTATAATACACTTGCTGGATAGGGTAATTAAAGTGCACAGACTCACAGAAATCGATTTTCATTTTTGTTTTTAAAAAACGAATTTATCTTTACATAGGTTACATAACTGCACAGAAAAGCATTTAAATTCACCTGATAGCTCTGTTCTCTGACCGAGTATGAGCCTTAAGGTATCCACAGCCTACATCTTAGGTGGGGAGTTTTTGTTTGTCTAAAATCATGTAATTATCATCAGGATTCATATTTTTTCATCTTGTCTTTGTTATTGTTGACAAAACAAAAAAGCCTTAGTAGGTTAATATACAATTACATAGGTGATTAATTCAAAATGGGTTGCTAGCTTAAACCAAGATTTTATTTTTTTTCTAAAAAATTACTGTTAGATGGCTAAAACTGTCTGTAGCTTTCAGTAAGCTATAGCATCACTTAAGATGATGAAAACTACTTGCATATTAAAATTATAATAACTTAGTGACTGTTCGGCTCATTAGACAAATGCTTATTCACTATCAGTAGATTAGGTGGTGTACCAAACAATCATAAAACAAAGAAGAATTATATATTAGCATCATTGTGAGGTGAAAATGAGCCACACTTTTAGCCAGGAACCAAAGCTTATGGTAGGTCTGGGACAAAATAATAATTTAGCTTAAAAAATAATGTGACAAACCAATTTTTTTTTTTTTTGGACTAAGTAAATCGTTTTAGGTTGTGACGTCAAGTAAAAAAAAAAAAAAGTTCCCTCCCAACCTCCTGTTTCAGTACCACTCATCAAGCCATTTCACTGCTCTTTAAGAAACAGTTTCTGACCAATAAAATGCCTTTTGTTAATGTATCTTGTAGTCATATTTTTGTCTTAAATAAAATCGGTAAAATTTAGATGTTGCCACGTGAAACACTGAAATTTGTTTGCAATGTATCTAACGTTTGTTAATATGGGATGCTGTACCTTTTTGTAATGCAACTTCTTCATGCTCTGTTGGTCTAACATCTTCATTTGAGTATAGTGTGAATGGAACAGTATAATGATATTTCTATATTATTCTCTGTGGAGAAAAAATTATGGAAAATACAATTCCAGGAAAAAAGGGTGTTTACTGTTTATGTTCATATAAGGTATGCAAGCAGAAAGTAGAATCTACAAACTCCACCCCTGCAGTGCCACATATTGACATTTGAGGGTGTTTGACAGTCTGTTGTGGGAAATGTCAAATGTGCCGTTTCAGTTCAGTTGCTTCTGTTGCTTCTGTTGTTTCTCATTGTGTGGCTGTAACTGACCGGGATCTGTTGAAACATGAACATACAACTGTCTCTCTGCTAAATAACCTTTTTTTTTCTTTTACATAGAGAAGCAATTAAGCGAAGTATACTGCATAACAACAGCCAACTAAGAATGCCAAAAACATCCACCCAGCACTGGTGTCATGACACACCTCTCCAGAAATGCCTTTATCTCTTCTTCAACAGTGCCAATCCCCTCCATGACCAAAAAAAAAAAAAAAAAAAAGCCCGTTGCACTGTGCTAACTGAAATTTTGAGCTTGAAACACAAATAAAATTCTATTTGTACTATTTAACTTGAAGTATAACATTTCATAAGAGATGTTTATTAAGATGAAGTGTGTTTTTGCTCTGTAAATAGACAGTGGCAGATTGAAGAACCTACTATTGCTATCTGTATACATTTAAGTATTTTTATTTTTTTCACACTGTTTTTTTTTAAGTCGCCATTGAACAGAAGTTTAGTCATTTAGTCATAGTCATTTCTTCTCCATTGTAACAAATATCCATAATATGTTACTTGCTATTCTATATGATATGCAACATTTTATGAAAAATAAATCAACAAATTCCCTCTTTCATTCAAACAGTGGCACAAGCGCTTGTCAATGAGGATGTCAGAACGTGATACAGTCAAAGTCAGTTGTGACAAAAATCTTGTATCAAGTCTAAGGGCCTTATTTTAACGCATGGTCTGAAGCGCATAGGTGCACTTCCATACTAGTTTAACAACGGAAACAATGGTCAGTGCACCAATCGCTTGGTCCAAAAGAGTTGTATCTAGTCTCTGAATGAGTCATTGGTGTGTTTTGGGTGTAATGTGCAATAAACCAATCAGTCTCATCTCCCATTCTCAACAGTGCATCCATGGTGACACACCCACCTATCTCAAGGAACTCCTCACCACACAAACATCCACATGTAACCTCCGTTCTGTTTTAGCAAGGCTTGTCTTCTCAAGGACTCCCAAGACCAATCTCCGTACTATGGGAGATCGGGCCTTCTGCTCACCCGCCCCCAGTCTGTGGAATGCTCTCCCTGACCACTTGCGGACCCCACAGACTATAAATGTTTTTAAACGTGGTCTTAAAACCCACATTTTTAGGAGCGCTTTTAATTGATTTGATGTTACTTATTTTTCAGTTTTATTTATTTTTGTTGTTGATTGTTTCAAATCTGTAGCACTTTGACATTCTGCTTAATATAAAGTGCATTACAAAAAAAAATTATTACTATTATTATTATTATTATTATTATTATTATTATTATTCCCTTTAAAAGCCAGTTGTGCTTGCACCATGTCAGATTTGCAAGCGGAAAGACTGAACACTTCTCCAGAGAGAAGTCCTTTTAATATTTAAAAAAAGGTTTGTGTGCTATGTCCCTGTGTGTGTAATAAGCAGAGTCTACCGGCTTTGTGCACCTGTCTTGTGCACCCGCCTATAGACGCATATTACTAATGTGCCCTTTAAAACACAAAAATTACTGCTATTGACTTTAGACCAGGTTTTATTTGTCAGTGGTGTAGTGGTTTTCAGTTGCCTCAAAATAGCAACATGCCAATACGCAAAAAAAAAAAAGTGGATATTTTTCCTGTAGTGTAATTTTTAAGGACGTGTGTGTGAAGAGCCAACTCTAATTCAAACATACACAAATTATACAACTCACAGGATTCTTACATCACACTTGCTCACAAGAAAACACCTATTTCCCCATAGTCATCCCTGTGCATTCATGTGTTCAGACTGAGCCCTGTAGATCTGTACTCTTTGTCAGACAGTAACAGACAGTTGCAGGAAATGCGGCTGTGTTTGATATTTAAAGTTCAGGCTCCGCTGATGCTGAAGGCCAGACCAGAGGACAGACATGCTATAATTTACTCTCACTGAGATACAGGATCAATTTCACTGTAGTGCGTAATACACAAAATACCCTAAATTCAGCTTTCAAGTCAAGTCACCTTTATTTATAAAGTGCTTTTAACAAGTCTTTGTCTCAAAGCAGCTTCACAGTGTTAACAGGAAAATAATGCAAAATAATTTGTACAGCCGATCTGGTGAAAACGGTGAAGTTATCCAGCTAATTTCAATTATATAGTGTCAATGCGGGCAGATCGGTAATATAGTTGAAATTTAGGTGTCCCCAACTGAGCAAGCCAAAAGCCAAAGGCAATGGTGGCAAGGAACCAGAACTCCTTCAGGGCCAGAATGGAGAAAAAACCTTGGGAGAAACCTGGCTCAGTCGGGGTGCCAGTTCTCCTCTGGCCGACGAACAAACAGTGTATGATTATAATTCTGGCAACATAACAGGTCAGAAGTTCAATTTGATAAATAGATATTCGTAAGATTATTTGAAAGATGGGAGTTGTCGTGCCGGAGATGGGTTTATTAAGGATGTCGTGTTGATGCAGCATTTACAGGGCATAGTTTAATTTACTTGCTCTCTGCAGACATTGCAGGGATGCATTGGTCGTGTCCAGGCGCAGGTCCACCATCTGATCTGGATACAGCCAGGTTCCGACTGACTGCAGTAAACCTCTGGATAAACAGAAAGATAAATATTAGGGTAGATGCCATTCTTCTTATGATGTATCGAGTACATCAGGTGTTATGGGAAATGTTCCCGGTTCAGGCTGACCCAGATAATGAAGCCTAACTGTTATTTACTGATTTGAATAATAGAAATTGATAATGTTCTATGTGTATGCCATAGTAAAGAGATGCGTGTGTCTGCTTCCCGAACAACGCTAGGAAGACTGTTCCAGGGTTTAGGTGCTAAATAGGAAAAGAATTGACCGCCTGCCATTAATTTTGATATTCTAGGTATTATCAACTGGCCAGAGTTTTGAGACCGCAATAGACGTGTTGGAATATAAAGTGTTAAGAGTTCACTGAAGTACTGGGAACTAAACCATTTAGTGCTTTGTAAGTAATTAGTAAGATTTTAAAAGGAATACAATGTTTAATGGGGAGCCAGTGCAGTGTTGAAAGAACTAGGCTAATATGGTCATACTTTCTGGTTCTAATAAGAACTCGAGCTGCTGCGTTTTGGACCAGCTGGAGTTTGTTTATTAAGCGAGCAGGGCGACCACCCAGCAGAGCAATACAATAATCTAGCCTTGAGGTCATGATCGCATGAACTAACTGTTCAGCATTTTGCATTGAAAGCATATGCCGTAATTTAGATGATGATAGAAGATGATAGAATGCAGTTTTTCAGATGCTAGAAACGTGTTTTTTAAATGAAAGATTGGTATCAAAAGCACACCCAGGTTCCTCACTGACGACGAGGGTTTGACAGAGCAGCCATCGAGTGTTAGACAGTATTCTAAGTTACTACTTGCTGAGTTTTTTTGTCCACTAATTAAAAATTAAATTTGTTTTTTCTGAATTAAGTTGCAGGAAATTACTAGACATCAAAAAAGCAATGGTCCTAGCTCTGATGTGATACCGTAGTAGACGGCTGCATGGTTATAATTTTCTTCCTAATATTATCAATCTTACATGTAAAGAAGTTCATAAAGGCATTACTGCTGTGCTGTTTACAACCATCAGAATTTGAATCTTTATTTTTGGTTAGTTTAGCCACTTTATCGAATAAATACCTAGGTTTGTGTTTGTTTTCTTCTAAGAGATTCAAGAAATAAGCAGATATAGCAGTTTTTATGGCCTTTCTGTATGCGATCATGCTCTCTTTCCACAAATTACGAAAACCTCTAGTTTTGTTTTCTTCCAGCTGCGCTCAATTTTTCTGGTTGCTGTTTTTAGGGCCCGAGTATGCTTGTTGTACCACGGCATTGGACTATTTTCTTTAATCTTCTTTAAGCAACTGTGTCTAAAGTGCTGCAAAAAAGAGAATTATGTTCATCTGGCAAAAACTGATTTGCTGAAAGCTGGTGAATGGTTGCTAATGTCTCGGTTATGTTGCCCTCGTTCACTGAAGGAGGGAACGGAGACGTTATGTCAGTGACTGACAGAATGAGGGTTCACTTAGAAGCTTATCACCTTCGAGTTCTATAAAATGAGCCTGTGGCAAGAGAATGCCATGGGTCTGCGGAATTTGAATAGCAAACTCCAGTTCCCAGTCTTCCAGTGCCCTGCGCAAGTCTGAGCTCCCTGCAGTGAGACTAGCACGATCGAAGGGCTAGGCTATACGCAAGAATACCAAGGTACACTGGGTAGCCTATCATACTTACTGGCTACTGGCAGCGAGTACATGAGAGGACACTGGCTCCACTCAGAGATAATAGACTCTTGTGAATGTGTTAGGTGTCGCCCAGCAAATGTCTCTGCAAATGTCTGTTAGCAAGGCGCCATGCGCTAGATACAGAGACTCAAAGTGAGCTCTGTGTAGGGCAGATATTACCACTGCGAGGTTCCAAGAGGGCATCTGAAGAGGGCAAGGTGGATTTAACCTCCTCGCCCCTATAAGGAACCTGATGACCAGGTCATGCTGTCCTACCGTTTTTTAATCCACAAGGGCATGGTACGCAGAGATCGCAGCCACATAAACCTTCAGGGTGGAAGGAGACAGCCTTCATTCCAACCCTTCTTGGAGGAAGGAAAGTATAGAGCCAATCGGTGAGAAGAACACTAGGTGTCGAAGAGCTTCCACAGAGTAGGCGTGTCTAGCTGAAGTGATGGCAGCCACCACCTGAGGTGGTAGAGTATTCAAGCCTTCCATGTCACGTGTTGGTTCATGTGATTTCAGCAGTATGGCGGTTTGACACGCAATCCGAATCATGATTCGATACACTGATTCATAATGCTCCAAAACTTTGTGAAGCCATGGTTTGCCATCACTATATAAGTCATTATTTTGTTTTTTTAGCTCACAAAAACAATTCTTGACACTTCATAAAATTATTGTAGAACCACTGTAGTGAGATGGACTTTGTAACAACATTTTTAGTACCTTTTATGAATCTTGAGAGAGGAAATTACTGTCAATGGAGGCCTTTCTGAGCCATCGGATTTCAACAAAAATATCTTCATTTGTGTTTCAAAGATGAACGGATGTCTTACAGGTCTGGAATGTCATGAGGGTAAGTAATTAATGACAGAATAAAATGTTTTGGGTGAACTAATATGAAAATTAAAAGGATTCCTCTCTGGAGAAGCATTCAGTTAGCCTAGAAACACTCGTTCTATCTTGGAGGTGGAGAAACAAAGTTCTCATTACCTGCAGGATTTCTTGTAAAAGATTTAAAAATGAAAGAAAACACTAGATTTTTGTCAATTGTAAGTAATAATGTAAAATGTTTTTGTTTAACATAGGCCTATGTTTAAATGTTTTGCCACTTGCGTGAGCAACATAAAATACATCTAAAGTACTAGGCTATATAAATATAAAGTAGGCTTAATGAATTGAAATGTTGTTTAGGCTAAATGTAGGCCTAGTGCGTTTAAGCGTGGCATCTATGAAACAGTGTATTGCAATTTTGACATGCCATCATGTTCAGTAACAACGTTTGGATTTATAAATTAAAATAATGAATAAATGTTGTGTTTGTAGTATACAACCGCAGATCAGTTCGCACTGCAAAGCGCTGCATATGTGAAAACACAACAGCGCCGCTCCTGCATTGCATAGCCTACGCACGCGTCTGTGAAACAGGTGTAATGTTTAACTAACGATTTAAAAACTTTAACTTTAAAACTATTGTGTAGTGTACATTTAGAAAGTCTAAACTTTGTACTTTTTGTTACGTCTTGCGGGATACTAAAGCGAAAGGCTGACATCCAGAGTTTTTAAACCAAAAAGAAAAGGAAAATCAGAGAGTGGCAGGTGCAGATAAGACAGAAAAATGTATACGTACAAATTAAGTTGTGGAAGGCAGAAGAGAAGATGGATTGGTGGAAGAAAGGAATATAGAAATGGATGACAAAGAGCTAGATAGAGGTGATGAGACAGAAGAAATACAGCATGAAGCGACTGAAGAGGTGGAAGAGAGAGGACTAAGGGTGGAAGAGAGCTCAGACATTGAAAGAGAAGAGAGAGAGCTTGAGACACCAGCACCCTGTGTATCAGGTGCCCATGGTATGTTGTGTTCAGTGTTCATTTATAGGATTGTTTATGTATAACCTGTAAATTCTAATTTGATCTGCCCTTGTAAACCATATATATTATGGTTACAATCAGTGCTTTTGTTATTAGATTCTGGTGAGGCAAGATATTTGATGACTTTAGATTGGCATTTTGTTGCTCTTGTTGCACATCTTAATCTAAATGCACTACTAATGCATTAATCTAAACTTGTGGTTTATATGTATTTGGCATGTGTTGGTGATAAAATAAACCAGTACCTGATGCATTGAGGCTTACAGTATAATATATATATATATATATATTTTTTCAAGCTTTGTAAATTAATATTGATATGAACTTGTACTCACTTTAAGTTTCTACTCCAGCTATCAGATTCAGGCAAAATCTATCACACAGCAGTCTTTGATCTTTATAGACCATTAAAAATTAGTGCCCGTGTATTTACACTGAATATGTATATTATTACTTGAATCCACAAGAACCATGCAAGGATCCTAGCTTCAGTGTTGCCACCCCTCATAGTTCTAATGCCACCCCCTTGCCACCCCAAAAATAATTTTCTAGATCCGCCCCTGCAGCCAGGGTAGTCTAGCAACTCTCCGTTGGCTTGCGAGCTGGAAAAATCAAACTCTGGTCAGGCCAATCACCTCGCATATGGACTCGATTGGCGGGCTTAACATAATGACGCAGAGTTGCCACGGTTTCCGTGCTACTTAAAAACAAAGAAGCTGGCGAACAGTGGTCTTTTGAATCGTCTTTTGCTGCGTCTCTGGAAGACTTGTTGTGAAGCTTTTCTTTGAGAAAAGAACAAAGAAAGTGTGGCGAGGTGGACAAACGAGAGATATGGTAGGAGCAAATGGTCTCGATGTCCTCTCATGAGGGAGCTCAGAGGCATATAAGGACGTGTGATACCAGTTAAGGACGAGAGAGGACCAGGCCAGGATTTACGTTGTGTTTTGTTGAAGTTTTATTATGTGTGTGCGGGCAGTCGTCCGTGAGGGGCTGCTCGTGGTTTACTTTCATTTTGTTTATACATTTGATTAAAGTTGTTGAATGTTCGCCGGTTCCCGCCTCCTTCCTTCCACGAACTGCGTTACAGAACGGTACTGAAGTCATTCTTAAGAAAGGAAGATGTGTTCGGAATTTTCCTTTCTTCGTTGCTCTGGTTGGTTGTAACGCTATCCTATTGCATGCAGAGGGAATTTGAAAGACAACCGTTTATCCCGCCCCTCGGATTGAGCCCTGCCAATGGTGAGTTACCAGACCCAACATCTTGATGTGGGTCTGGCTTGTCAGGCTAGCATTCATTCTTTCCGTTTGCAAACTCCGCCATGTAAATAGTGAATCTGCCATGGTGCAAGTGCAACTGGCTTTTAAAGGAAAGGGAGATGAGACTCTGATTGGTTTATTGCACGTTACACCCATTACTCTTTAAGAGATCAGGTACAACCACGCACCTTCCCTCAAAGTTGTCGACCGTTTTTTTCTGTCGTTAAACTAGGAAAAGCGGATTCGGACACACCCTAAGTGCACCTGCACCATGCACTTTAGACCACGAGCTCAGATCATTAAAATAGGGCTCTTAAAATTCTAACTTTATGCAAAACGTAATGTTTGCATAAAATTACTTTCAAAAAGTTTCCTGTTTGTTTGAACAGCCCACCATGTCCACCAATTGGTTTGGGGCAGGAATATCTGTATTTCTAACTGTAACCCCTTTGAATTGTACATTCATATTTTTTCTTTATTTTAAAGTAAATTAAAATACTGTAAATAATAATAAATACATTTTAAAATGTAGAATGCTTTATTTGTTGTCCCCGTTACATAATTAATGGACTACAATGGAAGCATTGAAAAAAGTGTATTAATCTGTGAAGCAGATATCACTAGTCACAAAATCAGCTGACATAGAATATTGGATAGAAGAATTGCTGAATTATTGTCAGCAATGAATACTGTTAAATAAATGTGATATTTTACAATATGACTCGATATTACAAAATTAATATGTAGAACAATACATATTGTGATAAAAGTTCATTATTTTCCATAATGTAATGATAAAAATTAAACTTTTTAGATTTTAGATTCATTGCACACCAACTGAAATATTTCAGGTCTTTTACTGTTTTAATACTGATGATTTTGGCATACAGCTCATGAAAACTCCAAATTCCTATCTCAAAAAATTAGCAAATTTCATTCGACCAATAAAAGAAAAGTGTTTTAATACAAAAAAAGTCAACCTTCAAATAATTATGTTCAGTTATGCACTCAATACTTGGTCGGGAATCCTTTTGCAGAAATCACTGCTTCAATGGCGCGTGGCATGGAGGCAATCAGCCTGTGGCACGGCTGAGGTGTTATGGAGGCCCAAGATGCTTCGAAAGCGGCCTTAAGCTCATCCAGAGTGTTGGGTCTTGTGTCTCTCAACTTTCTCTTCACAATATTCCACAGATTCTCTATGGGGTTCAGGTCAGGAGAGTTGGCAGGCCAATTGATCCCAGTAATACCATGGTCAGTAAACCATTTACCAGTGGTTTTGGCACTGTGAGCAGGTGCCAGGTCGTGCTGAAAAACGAAATCTTCATCTCCATAAAGCTTTTCAGCAGATGGAAGCATGAAGTGCTCCAAAATCTCCTGATAGCTAGCTGCATTGACCCTGCCCTTGATAAAACACAGTGGACCAACACCAGCAGCTGACATGGCACCCCAGACCATCACTGACTGTGGGTACTTGACCCTGGACTTCAGGCATTTTGGCATTTCCTTCTCCCCAGTCTTCCTCCAGACTCTGGCACCTTGATTTCCGAATTACATGCAAAATTTGCTTTCATCCGAAAAAAGTACTTTGGACCACTGAGCAACAGTCCAGTGCTGCTTCTCTGTAGCCCAGGTCAGGCGTCTGCCGCTGTTTCTGGTTCAAAAGTGGCTTGACCTGGGGAATGCGGCACCTGTAGCCCATTTCCTGCACACGCCTGTGCACGGTGGCTCTGGATGTTTCTACTCCAGACTCAGTCCACTGCTTCCGCAGGTCCCCCAAGGTCTGGAATCGGTCCTTCTCCACAATCTTCCTCAGGATCCGGTCACCTCTTCTCGTTGTGCAGCGTTTTTTGTCACACTTTTTCCTTCCCACAGACTTCCCACTGAGGTGCCTTGATGCAGCACTCTGGGAACAGCCTATTCGTTCAGAACCCTCTCCCTTGAGGGTGTCAATGATGGCCTTCTGGACAGCAGTCAGGTCGGCAGTCTTACCCATGATTGCGGGTTTGAGTAATGAACCAGGCTGGGAGTTTTTAAAAGCCTCAGGAATCTTTTGCAGGTGTTTAGAGTTAATTAGTTGATTCAGATGATTAGGTTAATAGCTCGTTTAGAGAACCTTTTCATGATATGCTAATTTTTTTGAGATAGGAATTTTGGGTTTTCATGAGCTGTATGCCTAAATCATCAGTATTAAAACAATATAAGACCTGAAATATTTCAGTTGGTGTGCAGTGAATCTAAAATATATGAAAGTTTAATTTTTTGAGGAAGACCTGTATGTGCTACATGATTTCAAATCAGGCCCTACCTTATTACTAAGAAATATACTTAAACTAATACATTTGCCACCATGATTGTTTTCAGTTAAACTAAATAAAAAAATACAAATATTTTTAAGGGACTTACTGTAGGGACACTTTAGATAGTTTTATAACATGCAAGATAACAAATATTCAGGCTTTTAAAATATTCCCCTATATTTCTCTTCTCATTCCCAGGTAACATCCATTAGTAAGGCCATTATGTCATTAGTAAACCTTCAACTTCACAAGAGAGTGAAAGTGCAAGATATATTCAGATGACATACTGCGTGATCAGGACTGCTGTGGCTCCTCTTCTGGCCTGGAGCCGTGTGACACTGATCCGATCTAGTTAAACAACAGCTGTTTATGATTTCCAGGGAAATCAGAGGAAAGATTCTCTCTGGAGACGACGCTCTGTGCCAGGCACTCCTCCTCTTCGTAAATCAAATACCTGTACAGAAGCCTGTGGGTGTCAACTGATTCCAAAACTAACCAAATCAACCCTTCATTGTACCAGAGCCCCAATAACAGCTTGTCATTGCATTTCAGAAGTGAGGAAATCTGGTTAGGAGTTTGAAAATAACTGACCTTGAGAAGGTTAAACGTTTGATTGGCCCCAACAGTTGTAGGACGTCATTCAACTTAAAAATCAGTGTCACAGGTTGGTCATGTTAGGAAAGAAAGAAAGAAAGAAAGAAAGAAAGAAAGAAAGAAAGAAAGAAAGAAAGAAAGAAAGAAAGAAAGAAAGAAAGAAAGAAAGAAAGAAAGAAAGAAAGTCAGGTTATGTCAGGTTTGCAGTCCTGCCATGGATTGAAATGATTAGTGAGCTGTTTTATAGTTTCGTCTGGTTGGGGCTTGTGAATGTTTGCAGTAAGGTTGTTTGGATTCAGAAGTGGGCGGCACTCTCCAGCCATGTGGACCATGACTATAAATCCCACTGAAATGATGCAATGGGGCAAATTATAGAGGTTGAAGTAATCAGTAAAGTTGGCGTTCATGATGCTGTAAATTCCTTTAGATTACACTTTGCCAATACATGATATATTTTCTTGTGTGCCAGCTACCATATGCTGAATTTGACCAGTAATAACTCACTGAACTCATTACTGAGTACATGTTTGGACTTCACAAAACATCATACATTGGTGTTTCTTTAACTATTAGAACATATAGAAAAAAAATGTCATGCATACATGTCTCAAAGGTGAATTCTGTCTTTTTTCCCCTCTCTGTGGACCATTATGAACAAATGTCAGTTCAACCACATCTAATTTTATGTAGTTTTATTATATGGCATTTAGTTCGGGACATTTACATTTTTGGGGTGAAAAGTGAAACAACAGACTGCTTTGTCTAATTTTTTCTTTATTTTCACTACACATTTTCCATTGTCTCATTGGCATCTTTTATTAGGGGCAATTTTTTTTGTTGTGGGAGAAATGATAATAAGGGACAGTCATCATTTTCCTAATATATTTAAACATACACAATGGTTGAAATTGTTTGGTACTTTTATTTTTTGTTATTCTTTGTCATTTGAGAAGTATAACACATAATCACAAAGGCATCCGAATTGTGATACGTCCATATTCTATTCTATCAACTATTTTCCCATGTTCTGTGTTTAGTGATCTGTTGTTGTTGTTGTTGTTGTTGTTGTTGTTTTGTTTAGTTTTTTGCCATTCTTTATCTGAAAAATATTGTTAGAAAAAAGGGTGAGAGAGATCCTGAGAGAGAACCTTCCCTGTCTGCATATTATCACTGTTCCAAGAATTGCAAAGAAACACATGTCTCTGTTTAATTATGGTTATATGACCATCATAAATAGACTGATGTTATGAAGGGAGATCCTTTATGGGAGTGGAGAAAACCAAACTCACTCTTTGAAGTGTGAAATGCACTCTGCTTAGAGCTGTAAAACTGCTGAGCTAAACACACTCAAATGATATTTACTTTTTACATAGAGTACCTGAGTTTGATGTCCAACTTTATTGTGCTAGTAGAGGCATTAATTGGTTATTTTAAAAAGATTATACAGGCCAACATAAGCATTTTATATACTGAAATGCACATTGGCAGCACATGTATAGAGGCCTGATGTATGGTGACAAGGTGTAAGTCATTTTCTAAAGCAAACACAGACGCGGTGGCTTTACTGGGTCGATTACCTGAACCACGGGGTGGCACTCGTAAAAACGTTAGACCACTGACTTTCTCCTGTCAACAAACATCTCATTTATTATAGCTGCCTTCTAAATATTAGCATCCTTTGAAACACTTTGAACAACTATATGAAACGGCATATAGTTCATCATAACATCGTAATACATCATATTCACCCGCTATATTGCTAAACATCTAAAAACAAATAAATTGCTATTCATCTATTGCACAAAAGCAACAAGAACACCTAAAACAAAATAAAAACGATGTACAGGCGCAAGCATGGGCAGAGTTTATATTTATAACATGCAATGTAGCTAATCACAGACATATGCGTTTATTTCTTGAACGCAATGGCCAATCAGATGCATTTAAGATTGAGTCCACTCAACGCTCAAAGTGAGTTTTTGTTCAGTGCTGAATTCTGCATGCTGCCAAATCCTGAGATTATAACAAGGAAAATGTGTAGACATCATGAAAGATTAATTGTGCTGTCAGCTTCATTGATAACGGAGCTTTAAACTGAGATGTCAGCTTTGTAGGAATTATTAAGGGAGTGCACTTTGCGCAGATTCTGCAATGCCAAACCATGCACACACTTGCTTTTATGTTAAATTACTCGAAACTATTTCATGAATGTACAGAAAAAAAAATCTATTTATACTTTTATGTGGGCTTTTGCTGGTGGGAGTGGGACAAAACATGAATGTTACAGGTGGGAGAAGGTAACGGATCAGAATTCTGCAGAAGCAGGACTGAAAAATCTGTCCCGCGCAGGTCTCTACTGCAAACCACTGACAAACTAGCAATGGCGATGCAGATTCATACTCTATAACATAAAAATAAAAAAATAAAAACAGACCTTACCTATAGTATCTTGTGCTGTGCAGCTCCTGGTTCTTGTCATCTCAAAAATGGACTACTGCCTTTACTACCTTTACTACCTTTACTAGATGACCCTCTGGCTAGCACTTTCAAGTCTCTACAGATAATCTAGAAAGCAGGATGCCAAGTAAGGGAGGAAAACACATTTTGGTTATCATAGTTACTACTTAGTTACTGTTATTAGGTGAATTCCGGTTGATTGGGACACTTTCAAAATGTGTCCCAATCGTCCTGAATTCACCCCTATAGAAAAATGTGCCTGTCAGACAGTTGTGAAGAAGTTCATCTAATATAAAATACACTTGTAAAATCTACATCATGTCTTCATCAAACTTTACTTTGCTGATTTTAAATACATACATCCATGGTAAAAAAAAAGAGGATGCTGTCATAAAATGTCATAGCCTTGGTCTTGGACCACGGAAACAAAATGATACACTTATGATTCAATGCTTCATATACTATAGGGGGGATTAATTATTACTGTTATTTACTTGAAATCTGCAATGTAAAGACTGATGCAGATACGCATGTTTCACATATGTGTCACATGATCCTTCAGAAGTCATTCTAATATGCTGATTTGCTGCTCAAAAAACATTATTATTATATTGTTATATAATATTGATAACAGTTGTGCTGTTTAACATTTTTGTGGAAATGGTGATTCTTTCAGGATTCTTTGATGAAAAGAAAATATATAGAAAGAAAAGTAATGTTTTTTTAACAGCAAGTCAGCATATAAGAATGGCATTTTACATCTTTAACATTTTACGTCTTTTAATTTAATTTTAATTATTTTAATTTCTAATAATATTTCACAAATATAAAAAACTATATTTTTTATTAAATAAATGTAGCCTTGGTGAGCATAAGAGTGTTAAATGTCTAGTATGTTTCTGTTGTTTTTTGCATTCATCACGTTCCTTTGTCTGGGATTCCCGCCACTTGTTTGTCACCATGGTCACCATCATTAGTCTAGTTCTGTTCAGCTGTGTTTAGTTAATTATCATCTGTGTCATCTGTACCCTTCATTTACCAGTTTGTATTTAGTTCTCAGTTATCCCTCAGTGTTTGTTGGTTCTTGTTTATGGTGTACGTGTCTGTAGTGTTCCTACAGACACGGTTTATATTAAAAGTTCCTGTTTCCCGGTCTCCTGGTTATCCTTGTCTCTGTGAGCTCATTGCGTGCACGTAAATTGTAACAGAAGAACCAACCGAAACAGTTTTTTTTTTTTTTTTTTGCGGCGTTTCTTTTCCTTTGTTTTGTTTGAGTTTTCCCCGTCTTTCCCATGGCCCTTCCTGAAGTTCAGCTTCTCTGCCTGGAGCAGGGAGACCGCCCGCTGGAAGCACAAACTCTGGACTTCTTACAGCTTGCGTGCCTTACCCGTTTCCCAGACCGCTCGCTCTGTTTTTTACTGCACAGCGGTCAAACGCACACATTTCAGCGGGTGGTCCAACGGAAGATTTTGCCGCATTCGTGGAGTGGGTACTGGTAAACAACCACACGCCTTTTACCATCGGCCCTGCTAAAGAGGACAGCGTTACCAGTCCCACTCCACCACTGCCAGAGACCAGCCAACCACCACAAGCGAGTGATGAAACGGAGGAGTTGCACGAGCCCACCGCAGACCGTGGGGACTGGCCAACCGCGAATGATGAGCCCGTACCGAGGACAAGAACGGAGTGTGTCATCGTCATGGAGCCCTGACCACCAACAAGGTCTGACCAGGTGCGTGAGCAGGCAACGCCGTACATCGCGGAGGGAGTTATTGTGGAGTTCGAGGGCTGGGAGGAAAGCCCCGTCCACAACACCGCTGCAGTGGATGAGTTGGAGGAAGTCACTGGCAGCTACATAGAAGAGCTGAGGAATGTTTTCGAGATGGACCTAATTGACTTTTTTGGGGAGGTTTGTTCTGTGCTCCAGAGCCTCCAGTATCTCCAGAGTTCCAAGAATTCCCGCCCACCCTCCTCTCCCACCTCCTCACTCAGTCCATTCCTCAGTGCTTCCTTCACTGCTGCCCTTCCGCCGCTCTGCTCCGCCCACATGCTGTGTGGACACGCCGAGTGTCTTCAGGCCACCAGCTCTGTCCTGCACTGAGGTTCCTCTGTCTCCGCCTCCAGCCTCTGTGCCCACTGCTCCGCCTCGGCCCGTCGACACTTTGGCGCCCCCTTTGCTCCTCCCTCCTTTGGCTCCACCAGAAACCAGTGGTCATACGGCTTTTCTGGGCTCCCTCGTCTCTCCGGCTCTGCCTTGGTTAGTCGTCGACCTGCCTTCTCCTGCGGCTTCGTCTGGCTCTGCCTTCCCTTCAGCTCTGCCTTTGTCCTCGGTCCCTCCGGTTCAGCCGCTGCCCTCTGGTTCCCCGGTTCCACCTTGGGGGCTTGTCACTGTGGTGCCACCTCCAGGACCATCTGCTTCTCGGCTCTATCTGTGGCTCCTTCTCCATTGGTTGTCCCCAGGGTGCCGTCTACCTCCCCAGTCAACTTCTCCTTGGCTCCTCCCACCATAGACTCCGCCCTAGGGCCTCGTCCTGGCTGGTTTCTGGCCCACCATCAGGCTTCTGCTCCAGGCTCCCCACTGGCTCCTCCCTCCTTCCACACCCCATGGACTTGTTCTTTCTGTTGGACTGTTTCTTTGTTTTGGAATTTCTGTTTTTGCCTGTTTCTTTCCACGCCTTTTTTCAAGGCCCCTCCCTCCTCAGTTGTTCCTGTTTTACGGCACGAGGATGCGCCTTTCCGGGATGGGGCAAATGTTACATGTCTTGTCTGTTTCCGTAGTTTTTTGCATTCGTCACATGTTCCTTTGTTTGGGTTTCCCGCCACTTGTTTTTCACCATGGTCACCATCGTTAGTCTAGTTCTGTTCAGGTGTGTTTAATTAATTATCATCTGTGTCACCTGTGCGCTTCATTTACCAGGTTGTATTTAGTTCTCAGTTACCCCTCAGTGTTTGTCGGTTCTCGTTTTTGTTGTACGTGTCTGTAGTGTTCCTGAGTTTTATATTAAAAGTTCCTGTTCTCCTGGTTATCCTAGTCTCTGTGAGCTCATTGCCTGCATGTAAACCGTAACAAAGAGTCTTCTTTCAAAAACGTTAAATTGTAAAGCAAACATTTGACAGGTACTATATATAAACAATTATTTTATTATCCCCATACAAATGAACGAGTTATTACGGTAATCTGGATTTTTCCCCTACACAAAAGCATGTGCAAGGGGGATGATGCATCATTCACTAAATCTATAGCTGATATATGCACATTCTTTACTCAAGATCATATGAATTTTATTTGTAAACAGTTAATGAGGTAAATCACTTTGCAAAAGAATTGTTTATTTTTAACTAATCTAATTATTTATTGAGCACTGGTTCCGCTTCATGTTGTGCCTAACAACATCCCTTAACCATGGTAAAATCACAGTAACGCACGACCTCCCTTGGCTTATTGCTTTAATTTACCATCCACAGACTCTCTCTTGTTAGTTTATACAGTGATTGTATCCCTGGAGGCTAGTAAAGTCATGTAAACAGCCTATCCACATGATTGCGGTTGGATACATTGAAGTCACAGTTCTCCTCAAGTGCTGAAATGCACACAGGAAGTGTCACACTCGTCCAAGTCTGCATCTGCATGCTAGAGGGCTTATATGGCTTCTTAGAGTCAGAGATGTGTAGATTTGTGATTCTTTTTTACTCAGACCACGTGCTATATGCCAGCAGAGTGTAGATCGGTCACCAGACCCATTCATTCATCAGATGTCTCCATTCACAGAGATGTCCTCCAGCGGGCATCACAATGCTTCAGCAGGCAAACACACTCGAGTTTGAAGCCCCTGGGAGAAAACACACTCAAACACACACATTCAAACACACACACACACACGTGTGCTTTGGTGCACACACACACACAAGTGCTTTGTGAGTCGTGTTCCTTTTGTGAGTTATTCTTTAGAAAAGAACTAAAACAAGCCTTTTTCCTGTTAGAACATATCCATAATAATATGCTGTAGACTACTATGAGTGAAGTTTTTATCTATAAAAATCTCATATACATGATATGCACTGGCTGACTTTTTATTATTAATATTTTGGGCCTCCATGTTACCTGTTTTTCAAACAGCTGCAAACTGCATTTTGTATTATTTGGAAGAATTGTTGAAAATTCTGAATATTAATTACATCATGTGAAGGTATACTCAGAATGAAGGGGGTTGAGATGCATTAGTATTGAGTTGTCGCCATGTCCAAAATACACCATTTTTTGTTTGTTTTTTTCACTCTAGATCTAAAGCAGTTATAGTAAGAGAGACATTTCCAAAACATGCTTGAAAACACGCTGATCCAACCGACCAATCAGAGCTCATTGCACTTTTTGGAAGGAGGGGCTTCATAGAGACAGGAACTAAACAGCATTAGTGACAGCATGGTGGAGAATGGAGCTGCAACAATGTAAAATACCATACAGATTTTCGTGCTTGAATGTTCAAAAAAAAAAAAAAAAAAATATATATATATATATATATATATATATATATATATATATATATATATATATATATATATATATATATATATATATATATATATATATATACAGGTCCTTCTTAAAAATGCGTATTGTGATAAAAGTTCATTATTTTCCAAAATGTAATGATAAAATTAAAATGTTATATATTTTAGATTCATTGCACACCAACTGAAATATTTCAGGTCTTTTATTGTTTTAATACTGATGATTTTGGCATACAGCTCATGAAAACCCAAAATTTCTTTCTCAAAAAATTAGCATATCATGAAAAGGTTCTCTAAACGAGCTATTAATCTAATCATCTGAATCAACTAATTAACTCTAAACACCTGCTAAAGATTCCTGAGGCTTTTAAAAACTCCCAGCCTGGTTCATTACTCAAAACCGCAATCATGGGTAAGACTGCCGACCTGACTGCTGTCCAGAAGGCCATCATTGACACCCTCAAGCGAGAGGGTAAGACACAGAAAGACATTTCTGAACGAGTAGGCTGTTCCCAGAGTGCTGTATCAAGGCACCTCAGTGGGAAGTCTGTGGGAAGGGAAAAGTGTGGCAAAAAGCGCTGCTGAGAAGAGGTGACGGGACCCTGAGGAAGATTGTGGAGAAGGACCAATTCCAGACCTTGGGGGACCTGCAGAAGCAGTGGACTGAGTCTGGAATAGAAACATCCAGAGCCACCGTGCACAGGCGTGTGCAAGAAATGGGCTACAGGTGCCGCATTCCCCAGGTCAAGCCACTTTTGAACCAGAAACAGCGGCAGAAGCGCCTGACCTGGGCTACAGAGAAGCAGAACTGGACTGTCGCTCAAATTTTGCATGTCATTCGGAAATCAAGGTGCCAGAGTCTGGAGGAAGACTGGGGAGAAGAAAATGCCAAAATGCCTGAAGTCCAGGGTCAAGTACCCACAGTCAGTGATGGTCTGGGGTGCCATGTCAGCTGCTGGTGTTGGTCCACTGTGTTTTATCAAGGGCAGGGTCAATGCAGCTAGCTATCAGGAGATTTTGGAGCACTTCATGCTTCCATCTGCTGAAAAGCTTTATGGAGATGAAGTTTTCGTTTTCAGCACGACCTGGCACCTGCTCATAGTGCTAAAACCACTGGTAAATGGTTTACTGACCATGGTATTACTGTGCTCAATTGGCCTGCCAACTCTCCTGACCTGAACCCCATAGAGTATCTGTGGGATATTGTTAAGATAAAGTTGAGAGACGCAAGACCCAACACTCTGGATGAGCTTAAGGCCGCTATCGAAGCATCCTGGGCCTCCATAACACCTCAGCAGTGCCACAGGCTGATTGCCTCCATGCCACGCCGCATTGAAGCAGTCATTTCTGCAAAAGGATTCCCGACCAAGTATTGAGTGCATAACTGAACATAATTATTTGAAGGTTGACTTTTTTGTATTAAAAACACTTTTCTTTTATTGGTCACATGAAATATGCAAATTTTTTGAGATAGGAATTTTGGGTTTTCATGAGCTGTATGCAAAAATCATCAGTATTAAAACAATAAAAGACCTGAAATATTTCATTTGGTGTGCAATGAATCTAAAATATATGAAATTGTATTTTTATCTTTACATTATGGAAAATAATGAACCTTTATCACAATATGCTATTTTTTTAGAAGGACCTGTGTGTGTGTATATATATATATATATGTATATATATATATATATATATATATATATATATATATATATATATATATATATATATATATATTTTTTTTTTTTTTTTTTTTTTTTTTTTTTTTTTTTTTTGAACATTCAAGCACGAAAATCGGTTCTAGTAGACCCCAAAAGCAAAAGGGCATAATAGGTCCTCTAACACTATCTAAACTGCAATGGCGTATTGTTTCATACGTATATGAAACAATATGATTTATGTAATATTACTAATGGACTGAATAACCAAGTTTATATATTTATCATCAATAAGTCCTTTTTTGTCTCATAATTTTTTAATAATTATTCCACATCTTTCATAATTTTTAACTGAATAAATGTAATTGTTTTCATAATTAACAGGTTCAATATTGTAAATGCTTTTTTAAAATATGTTTTTATTTTTTATTATTTAAATGAAATAAAATAGATGAATATAGTTAATAAAAATTGTTTTTTTTTTTCAGTTCAATCTTACCTTGTTCATCCGGCACACGTCTGAGCAGAACTTTTTTCTTGTGGGTGTCCAAGAACTATTGTGCGATTAGTCAGAAATTTAAAGTGGGCGGGGTTAATGCAGAGAAACTGAGATGTTCTGCACCTGCTCTTGAAGTATTGAATGTACTGGCCAGAACAAACTTTGTTCTTGTTCTTGCCACCTCTAGAAAACAAACAAATTTCTTTGTTCTTGTTGAGTTTGTACCAAGCTTAAGGATTTGAGCGAGTTTGACAAGGGCCAAATTGTGATGGCTAGATGACTCCAAAACTGCAGCTCTTGTGGGGTGTTCTGCAGTGGTCAGTATCTATCAAAAGAGGTCCAAGGAAGGAACAGTGGTAAACTGGCGACAGGGTCATGGGCGGCCAAGGCTCATTGATGCACTTGGGGAGGCAAGGCTGAACTGCGTGGTCCAATCAAATAGACGAGCTAGTGTAACTCAAATTGCTCAAGAAGTTAATGCTGGTTCTTATAGAAAGGTGTTAGAATATACAGTGAATCACAGTTTTTTTGTTTTGTTGCATATGGGGCTGCATAGCTGCAGACCAGTCAGGGTGCCATGCTGGGTTCTGCTGGGAAACCTTGGGTCCTACTTTGACACGTACCTTGCCTAAGCATTGTTGCAGACCATGTACACCCTTTCATGGAAATGGTATTCCCTGGTTGCTTTGGCCTCTTTCAGCAGGATAATGTGCCCTGCCACAAAGCAAAAAAGTTTCTGGAATGGTTTGAGGAGCACAGTAACGAGTTTCAGGTGTTGACTTGGCCTCTCAATCTAATCGAGCATCTGTGGATGTGCAGAACAAACAAGTCTGATCAATGGAGGCCCCAGCTCGCAACTTACAGGACTTAAAGGATCTGCTGCTAACATATTGGTGCCAGATACCACAGCACACCTTCAGTGGAGTCCATGCCTCGACAGGTCAAGGCTGTTTTGGCAGCAAAAGTGGGACCAAAACAATATTAGGAAGGTGGTCATAATGTTATGCCTGATCAGTGTATGTACAGTATGACTGACAAATATGAATAAATATGTGTTGTGTTATGGATGAAAATTGTATGCAATTTAAATAATTAAATCCTAAATTTAGGTCTGAAGATTTTTTTGGAGTGCAGAAGAACCTTTCATTGGAAGATTTTTTTTTTCTTTTCATTCAACTAATCCTTAAAGCTGGATGTCCCTGAATTGCTAGACGTAGACGTTTTTTAGACGTTAATCTCATCGCACTTTGTCAGGTCATGCCATTCGATCGTAAAACCCAAATCTAGAGGCTGGCATAGACAGAATCCATATGTCAGCTCCAGTACGTGGTCATCAGATGTCCTCCACCACAGCACGCATCAGCTCCAGTCTGCCCATCCATCACCTCCCACCCTGCATTAAAATTTAATTCTGGTTACTGAGTGAGGCCATTGAAACTTTTATCTCAACCCTTCTTTATCTTCTCTTCATTAAGTTCTCATGCCGTAATAGCCCGAGAGCTCTGCGGCTAAGGATGATGTTTTGAATAATGAAGACTCATTATTCCTGCACAGAATGCTTGTTAATTCAAATGATGATATTAAAACTATAGTAGCCTTTAGCAGTGGGGTGATTTCTAGCATACTTTATCATGTATCAATATATACTCTGTTTGTCAAAACTGCCCTGGGCGGGACGTGACATTCTCACAGAGGACTGGAGCGCTTCACAGGCCCTGGAATACTCCAAGGTGACAACTTTGAGTTCGAGCCCTCAGGAAATGGGGACGCGGGGACAGAACCCGACTTCAAGTGCCGCCAAACACACACAGCGACACGTTCTCCATCTCTGTCTTTTGATGTCATGAGGGACACACGCTCATGCATAGTAAATCCATAGACACATAACCACACAATAATGTGTAAATGCTTGATTTTGCACATTAACCTTTACAAATAGTCTCTTTTTCTTTTTACTGTGTGCATTTGAGTTTGAGTTGATCGGATCTCTTTTAGGAATGGATTGGTTTTATGTACAGAAATTATAAGAATCGTCTCCTTTTCAGTTCATTGGACACACCTCACAGGATGTTGAATTAGAAATGAATTGAAATGACAGGAAGAGATATTTACTGAACTGCAAACTTATAATAAACTTAAATAATTACATAATCAATTTTCATGAATTATGCCCATTTATTTCTGATTTCAAACATATCAAATATACTTTTCAGATATATAAATACTTTTGTTTTTTTCATCAAAATGTACGGTAAATTGAACCCTTGTGGGAAATGAAATGATATTCCATCATGGTGCATACAATTATAATTAATGAAATATGATGAAATTTAAATAATTTCAATGCAAATTTCAAACATTTATCATTAATATTATGTAATGTTTTTTTGAATCCCCATATGAAAACAATAACTACTTTTAAGTATCATTCTATTTGAATTCTACTTCAATTAAAATGAAAGTTTTGCATTGGTTCTGCTCAATTCAAACTTTAAAGGGTACATAACACACACTTTCACAGTTTCTGCCAAACTCATGTTAATCTTGAGTACCTATACAGTATACAGTATTGCATCCTTCATATCTTCATTTCAGAACTGCATATCTTCATACGCTGTACCGATTCTTTCCGAAAACAGCCGAACTTGTGCGGCATGCAGTGGCGGAGCTAAAGAAACAGGAGCACACACACACACACAATACACAAAGTATGCCAACTGCCAACAAAATACAGACATTTGATGCAGTTTCACTTACCGTCTGCGGTTTCGACAGGGAACAAACAAACTCACTTGCAGAACTCTGTTGCTGCTCCGGAAAAACAAACTGCATCCACTTTTTCAAAATGATCTTTCCCTCATGACCAAAAATACACTTCTTTAGTGACATTGTTGATTTGGTGGTCTAAAAACAAAATGGCAGCCATGCCGACGGCGCTCGTAACCCGAACGAAGCACGTTGATGGGGGGGGTTTGAAGATCTTGCTCTTGCTCTTGCTCTTGCTCTGGTTGATGAGTGCATGCTCATCTGGGAGAAGTGCCCATAAAAGGAATTTTTCTCTGAAGGTGAATCCACAGAAACTAGATTTACTGAAACACAGTCCAACTCGTTTTTTGAGTTTAGCATGACAATCCAACTCTTTAACGGTGTAAATAAGTCAGAATGCATGAAATAGCATTAGTTTAAATATATCCCCGCCTTTAAAAAAAAATGTTAAAGGCCATTCGGAATAGTGCAAAGTTAGGAATATTTCATTACACTGAATAAACAGCTATGCTATTATGACCAAGCATCTGACTCCTACAATGCATTGCGGACCCTCATGGGTCACAGGAACTGCTACTTCGGGTTTCAAAGCCAAAAGTGGAAATAAGACCCAGTGTGCCACATGAATGCATAAATACTGTAACACTCATATACAGCTACTACACCTTGCATGAAAAGAATCTGATTTCTGTCCAGAAAACGGCAAAAGTTATACAGAATGAATTGAAATCATGTGACTGGTTTATCTTATGAATGAGAGTTCCTGAAATACTGGAACGTAAGCCAGTGCAACTCAGTTCTGATGTTCTGGCTTGATTCCCTGTGGCCCATCCAGTGTCTGCTGAAAAGCCCAGTAGAGTGAATTATCTGGGGGTGGCAGATATCCAACAAAAACCTTGCTGCCAGCCACATACACACACTGTATTTGCACAGCCTGGTGAAGGGTACAACACTACACACAGAGAGAGAGAGAGAGAGAGAGAGAGAGAGAGAGAGAGAGAGAGAGAGAGAGAGAGAGAGAGAGAGAGAGAGAGAGAGAGAGAGAGAGAGAGAGAGAGAGAGAGAGAGAGAGAGAGAGAGAGAGAGAATTTACAGCTAACTAAAACTACAGCATGCCCAAATGCAATGTGTGCATGTTGTCTTTTTGTGTTATAATCACTTAATTTGCGTGTGGTTTTCTGCATGCAAGTTTCTGAGAACTTTCTTTATGTAATTTTACTGCCAAACTCATTTAAATTGAACTACTTAAAATTTGCCTGATTATATAAGAGCATTCATTTGACCAGAGTCCTTCAGTTGAAAATGACCGCAATGGCTCTATTCCCACAGTAATTTACTGATTAACCTGGTTTGTTTTAGGGGTCTGAGAGCGGATGACATGAATTATTAGCTTATATGTGAACTTTCCAAACGATCTTAGAACTCAAACTAAACTTGCCCATATTGTCAGGAGTACAGTTTGTAGTGTGGTTTACTTACAGCATGCAGTGTGTAAATTTAATTTTAAGACTTTTTGGTTATATTTTAGTTGTTAATACTTTATTTTACAGTGTCTTTGTTACATATGTTACATATGTATTTACCATATTAATAACAGTAAATTATGCATAATTATATGTAACTAACCCTCAACCAAACCCTAATCCTATTCTAACCCTATTGTAAATGCATGTAGTTTATTAGGCCTACTATTACTCAGTACTTAAATATATAATTACACTGTAACAATGACATCTTAAAATAAAGGGTTACACTTTATAGTGACATAGTTACATTGTACGTACTCAAATAAGTACAGAGTAATATTAATTAACAACATGCACTCACTATAAAGTTACGGTTAGGGCTAGTGTTTGATTTAGGGTTAATTATTTGTAATTGTAATTTACTGAGTACATGTAGTAACAAAATTGGCAAAATCATTGTGTAGTAAATGTACAATAGTTTAATTACTTTGAATGTATGAATGAACTTTGCTTGTAATTTGACTGCAAAGTGACCTTATGCATTCTGATATGTAAACTTTTATTGCTATTAGTATTATTTTAGAAAACATTTTGACTCCCCATCAAAGGTTAAAAGAAAGACATGTGTACGCACACACCGACTAATACACACCTTCGAAAATCAAATATCTTTGAGTTAAAGAGCATGGAGGTGGGTGCTCTACCTGATAATGGGTTTTGTGGACCCCTGCAGGCATGAACCATTGGCAGATCCTGAATGCTGGAGGGATCAATGGAAGAATGAAAGAGAGAATGAACATCAACGGATGTATAAAGAAGCAGAAATCCTGTGGCATCAGTCTTTGGAAAGAGGTGAAGAGCTGGGCTCAGGAAGTAATCTGTTGTTAAGACACAAGGCTGCTGTAAGGTTTCCCATCAGTGCGTGGATTATGACAGCGGAATTGTCATTTACATCAGCGAGTAGTTTTATGCGTCAGTGGCGCGGCGGATAATAGCATTTAGGAAACAATGAGCTTGGTCGCATCATCTCAATCTCGGCCGTCAAATCCACAAGTTGGAGAGTGCTGAGCTCTTGTTGATGTTTGCGCAGACAATAGGTTTTGTTGCAGCCTTGTAACGGCGCTAATTCCTCATATCTCTGCGCTCCATGCGCCTGCCATGGCTGTCACTCCGTGCATATCTCTCTCGATGTATCAACTCCCACCATTGTCTTTGTGCGGTGTCTTCAATAATCCTATGTAACGCCTGTGTATTCTGTTTTCCAGGACTGCATGAGTACCATGACCAGACTCAGCCCTCGAACAGACTGGCGACGTATACAACGTGTGCTTCTTTTATTTCGGTGGAGGAATCTCTGTCTAGAGGCGAGCTAAGCTGACAGGGTTAAAGCCCTTGTTTTTATTCAGGAAGAATTTAGTTAGGTCTTTCTGGAAGCGCAGGAACAAAAACACATCTCACCTTCGAGGAAAATGTGTCTTTAAACTAGTTACTTCAAACGGACAACTGTAATCGTGACATCTGCCTAAACCTTTATATTTGAAACACCAAAACATGTCTGAAATAGCTTTTTGGTCTCTTCTTTATTAACAGGAATGAGTAATTGAGATAAAATGCTTCTTTAAGTTGTTGTGAACCTACAGAGGACTCAACATGCGGTTTGTGCACTGTTCGCACACGTTGCTTTTAAATGCAATGATCCAGCTTATGTTCACAGAAGCAATGCCTCCTGAGACTCTAGATGCCAAATGCTGCTACAGCGCCCACTCAACATCTGACAGGGAAATGAGGCTCCTTCATAGTGCGCTAGCAGTCACCGGCAAGGCAGTTGTGGCCTACAGCTACGGCCTGCCGGAGGGCGGCAGGTGTGTGACTGGGCCTGTGATGGATTGACAGAAAGCAGCAGAAGAAAGAGGGCGGTGGATGGGTTGAGATGACTCCTGACATATATGGCCAACATCACAATGTGAGTTATGCTCGGCTGTAATGAGCAAAAGCAGCTGCATGTGAGCGCAGCTCTGTAGAAACACGCTTAAACTCTCTGCTATCAATCACACACAGAGTGGCTCTCTTCTATGACTTTGATTCCATTTCAAATACCCTTTCTCTCAATTCGAGTTTCATTTGCATTCAATTTGTTTCAACAATCAAGGCTATGGGAATAAAACGATTGCTAGGGCACCAGTAGTTTCATTAACCAGCACACTGTGGTTAAAGATTAGACTGGCACAGCATTGCAGGTCAGTGGAGCACATTACGATAAACCACACACAAAACGAATAGCTGTTAAATTCACTCCATATACATGCAGCAGCTGGAGATCTACTTAGAAGTCAAGCTTCACTATTACACTAAGCATTAAGGAAATCAAACCCATGACCTTGGCATGATTATCTATGAGTTGAGCTACAGGAACGCTATAACTCACACTTGAGTTAAGCATTAAACTTGTTTCATTTTGTGGACCAATGAGACCTGAAATCATGCAACTTGTTGATGAGATGTGTGCGCTTATTCAAGCAACTGGCGTGAAAAAAAAAGAAAATCAGAAGACTTACCAAGCGGCATACTAGAGACCACCAGAATATTAGCGGTGACTTGTGAATTGGTGGTGGGGTCTTTTGATTTTGGGTTAGTAATCAACCACAGAGAATCAGCAAACAAACACTTCAAAAACCACATCACTCAGAATCACTCACTTTTGAATCGTGACGGCAAGCAGTCACATTTTCTTCAGAATATTGAAATAATCTTTGTTCCTCTAGTATGAAGGTGTGAGAGGGATAAAGAGGCGAGAGAGCAGTCCTGAATAAGTAAAACTCTATTCCACTCCACTTTCCATTATTAATACACATCCCTTCATCTGTCATTAACACACTCCTGCTCCTTCTGACTGCTTTTGTTCTATTAAAACTCCTGCTTATCTCTCCCTTTGTTTGTTTCTCTCTGTGTTTGTTTTCTGCCATTCTTCCTCGACTGCTGTCTGTCTCTGCGTTTTCTCTGCTCTTCTGTCTGATCTGTGTACACATTCCCTCTTTCAGTCAGGGGAAAATGAAAGTAATATGTTGACCTGAGAGTGGAATGCCTGATCTATCTGCTCCATTAATCATGTCTGAATGATCAGAGAGAGAAATAGAGAGAGAGAGAGAGAGAGAGAGAGAGAGAGAGAGAGAGAGAGAGAGAGAGAATGGAGGTGTTTCCTGCAGTAAGTTGATGAGGGGTCACTATATTTCACTCTCATCAGATGAGACACTGTAAATGGGCCAGAGAGGGAGTAGAACCTGTCACTGCTAATCCAACTGGCATTTAGACCAACAATTTGAGAGCAGTTCAGCTGCATTCCTGCTATTACATCACAGGCCAAATGCAAATGCACAAAAAAAAAAAAAAAAAAGAAAAAAAAAATTGTGTGATCACATCAGTGTATAGGGACTTTAAGAAATAGCTGTATATGTTGTTATAAGCATGGCCAAAGACATGAATTGGAGTTTGACCCTGCTATGGGTCCAGACTATGACTAGAACTTTCTCCAGTGCCAATAAAAAAAATGACAATTAGATAGCATAGTCAAATATGTGTCTTCTGGTTTAATAGTAGAGTACTTTTGCATTCATAGCAGAGTACATTTTTGCATTCATAGCCTGAAAGCAGCTATCTGAATTGCACTGATATAAAATGAAACTTTAGACTAACTTAAAATGGCTATTTGTAGAATTCAGAAACCCTTGCTATAGTGACACCGGTGGCTGTTAAGTGAACTGCAGCTTACATCTTATTGCTTGTGCATAAAGCACAAGAGACTGAATGTTATTTAATGCCCCAATATACTCACAGCAAAGTTCTGGTTTGTTCTTTGCTTAGAAGTAAAAAGAAGTTGGAAATACTTTTCACCAATATAGTTTTAGCGAACATCCAGATATTTAAATGCAACACATTTCCTCTCAATAACAAAATAAACCAAACGTGCCACACAAGTCCTGAAAAGGGAAGCCAATGCATTTCGATCACCCCCAGGTGGCTGAATGCAGTAGAGATCATAAACCTCGCCCTCTTCATGTAATGTAATGGGATATAGACAAACTAAGCAATCAAATTACATTTTGAATACATTTTTTCCAAAGATGATTTCTGTCATTTAAGGCAAATTTTATTACACTCATGTTAGCTCACAGTGAGAATTAATTCTCACTTAAAATTAATTTAAGTGTTCGTTCTTCAAATAAGTTTGGTTATAGTTAGTTATTTGATTAGTTAGAAGTCACTGAGGCACCAACTGACTTTTTCTGGGAACGTCAAGAAGAGATTGGAGCTTTAACTTAAACATTTCTACACTTCCATAAATGTTGATTTTACAAAAAGTTCAGGGCATGCGATTGATTAGTCAGGAGTGTGGGCGGTACATTGATATCACGGCTCCACTTCACGTTCACGACTGTGCAGACTCGGGCTCTATCATCTGTCTTATCTATCTAGTATATTATTTTTTAGGTACAAGTTTTACTTAATATAGTTCAAAATAATATTTTTATAACTTAAGCACAAGCTACATTAGCTTAAAATAAATAAAACCCTCAATAATGTCTGCAGTCAGTAAATGTTTTGTTCTGCACATCAACACAACACAACACAGGTGTGAAGCAAAAAAAAAAAAAAATAAAAATAATTCCTATGGGGATTATTAATTGCTTTTTCGATCTGAACTGAACCAAACAGGTTTAAACTGGAAACCTAGATTTCCAGACCAAAATAAAATTGCACTTTAAATAAATGACGGTCATTTCTCTGTGTTCAATGTGCTAAAATTTATGAGCCTGTTATGTCAAGTTATCTTTGTTGAATGTTAAATAACAAATTATTTAACTTTGTTATATGTTATGGACATGTCTTGACAATGTTAAATTCTGCTAATTTATTGTTACAGTTCTTGCAGCATAGCACTTAAGAAATGCCATAATATTACAATGACAGTCTTACTAAAGTATTTTAAATTTGTATAAAGTAAAGTACTCCTGGTTTAAATGATTTAATAACACAATGGTGAAAAAAAAAAATAAAATCAAAACCAAAATTGTGTCACTCTCCTTGAGGTTGTTGGAGGAAGCTCTCATCTGTCTCTTCTCCTCAGTCTTCTTCAGCTCTTCAGGGGTCTTCACCGGGATTATTCATGCTCTCAGGATTAAAAGTCAACCGCCTATCGCCCCTTTGCTTAACGTGCGTCACCCCATCACAGCCAATGGTGTGGCAGTGGCGGGTGCAACAGGCGTGATGGTTGGCCACCCACGCTTCCAGGAGTGCGGGGAGAGCGGTATCAAACGGAGAACATCTGTGAGTGCTGGGCCGCGTGGACCTGAAACAGAGGATGCCTGGGGCTAGAGGCTCTGCATTGGCCCACAATGCACTGCCACAGAAAACGAGAGCACATCCAAACGCACCCAGACCCCAGTGTGGATAACATAACGCAGAGAGAGTGGCGACATGTGCCAGAGACCATCCACAGACTGGATGATCTAAAATTGGTGAAGTTTTATGGGAGGAAACACACAGAAGGAAAGAAATACAAAAGATTTTTGTTTTTCAAATATGATTTATACAATATTGTGCAACATTTCCTGGCCAATCATCATTCCAAGAATGTCATCAAAAAGAATAATAACTTTAAAACCACCTTCATATTCACAAATTCCTCTTACTGTTCAACACCTCTCCTCCAACCTCCAAGCTCCATTCTGGTATGTAACAATCTAATCAGCTTCCAGCTGACAAAATGGAGGGTGGGATCTAATGCTTTCAAAGCTTTTCAAAGCTTTCATAATTTGCTATTGCTAGCCAAAATCGCCTTACCCTACCTTTAATGTCTTAAAATGCATAGAATTATTAGAATTTTTAATTAATTACTTTTTTTTTAATTTACAGAAACTAGGAGTGCCCATATATTAAACTAAGGCTTGGGGGCTTTCAAATAATGTTGTAGACATTGGTGGACTTTGGAGTAAAAAAGAATGTCAGTTTCTCAAACTGTGCTCACATGCCAGTGCCAAGATAGCAAAGCAAAGTCTTCAAAAGTCAGAGATCTGAATATGAATTTTTCCATTAAATTCTTCTAAGACCAGCTGAGAAAACCTGCCCAACAGTTTTGCCTCTTTGAAGATGTTGTAGTGATAGTTCAGAACTTATAGCATGCAAACTTTTGATAATATGTGTTGCATTCTCAGCATGGCCAACAAAGAGCTCTATAAGTAGGCTATAAACTGTCTTCTTCGACGATCAGTTTTCTCTTTCAGGTACTACTACTCTTCTGGCAGACAGTCTGTAGAGAACAGTATGTAGAGAACTGTTTACCAAGTAAGTTAGTGTAACTAATAACTCGTTAGTGCTAACTAATAACTCGTCCTTTTTTGTGTTTGAAGGAAATGTCATTGCACCGTTATTGGCTATTGCAGTAATGCAAGAACAATAAGTACACTATATTGCCAAAAGTTGCCAAATCATTGAATTCAGGTGTTCCAATCACTTCCATGGCCAAAGGTATATAAAATCAAGCACCTAGGCATGCAGACTGCTTCTACACACATTTGTGAAAGAATAGGTCGCTCTCAGGAGCTCAGTGATAAGTTAGGGTGACCATATTTTGATTACCGAAAACCAGGACAGTCTGCCCGGCAATGAGATAATCAAATGATACTCGAGTGCCGGTCAATTTAATGGCCCAATGGAAAATAATGAAAACCAGGACATTTTCATCACTTTATAAGGATGGCCAGAACAGGACTTGAAAACAGGATGTTTGGTCACCCTACAGTTAGTCCATTTATGAAATTTCTTCACTGCTAAATATTCCATGGTCAACTGTTAGTGGTATTATAACAAAGTGGAAACAATTGTGAACAACAGCAACTCAGCCACGAAGTGGTACGTCACGTAAAATCACAGAGCGGGGTAAGCTCATCCTGCGACGTACAGTATACAGAAGTTGCTACTGTCAATATCTACAGACCTCCAAACTTCGTGTGGCCTTCAGATTATCTCAAGAACAGTGTGTAGAGAGCTTCATGGAATGGGTTTCCATGACCGAGCAGCTGCATCCAAGCCTTACATCACCAAGTGCAATGCAAAGTGTTGGATGAAGTGGTGTAAAACACGTCCCAACTGGACTCTAGAGCAGTGGAGACGTGTTCTCTTCAGTGACGAATCACACGTCTCTGTCTGGCAATCCTGGGTTTTGGCAGTCACCTTGCCTGACTGCATTGTGCCAAGTTTGGTAAAGGGGGGATTACAGTGTGGGATTGTTTTTAATAGGTTGAGCTTGACCCCTTAGTTCCAGTGAAAGGAACTCTTAATGCATACCAAGACATTTTCAAGGACAATTTCATGCTCCCAACTTTGTGGGAACAGTTTGGGGATTGCCCCTTCCTGTTCCAAAATGACTGCTCACCAGTGCAAAAGCAAGGTCCAAAGAGACATGGATGAGTGAGTTTGGTGTATAGGAACTTGTCTGGCCTGCACAGAGTCCTGACCTCAACTCAATGGAACACCTTTGGGATGAATTAGAGACTGTGGAGACTGGAGACATCAGTGCCTGACCTCACAAATGTGCTTCTACAAGAATGGTCAAAGATTCCCATAAACAAACATCTAAACCTTGTGGAAAGCCTTCCCAGAAGATTTGTTGAAGTTGTTATAGCTGCAAAAAGTGGGCCAACTCCGTATTAAACCCTACGGATTAACAATGGGATGTCATTAAAGTTCATGTTCAAGTAAAGGCAGGTGTCCCAAAACATTTGGCAATATAGTGTATGTACAACAGGTCCACATGCTTGCAAAATGTGTTGGCCAGGCATTCATATTCACATTTGTTCATATGCATTGAGTATGTTTTTTTTCCTATGAATGAATTGTTTCAGTTCTCTCTCACATTGTCATGGCCCTATTAAGCATGTCTCTCTTTGCTATCCCATTGAGCTATACTCAATTGTGTCTGTTTATTCCCCCACAAGTACAATTCTCATAATGTCTCTTCTGAGCTTCATTTCAATAAAATATTCGTCATCTGCCACAGCTCTCATGGTTCGCCGCTGGCCGCAAACAAACACACACACGTGCCTGGTGAGTGTTTGTCACTGATACACCGCTGTGACACACTGTCACCTGTCTGTGTTAAGTGTGTATGTGTGTGTGTGTAGCAGCTGTTCTTGTTTTTAGCTCATTTAACTCCTTTAATAGATGCCAGTTTGGACGCAGGTGTGAAAATGTCCCTATAGGTTTTTCTGATCTCTTTCGCTGTCATTATGAAGATGTGTGTATAGCTAAATGTGTAGATATGTTCACAGATATGCGTAAATGTTGTATGTGTGTGTGAGTGTGCATTGTCTGAAAGTGTTTTATTTAGAATTTGTTCTAAAGCATATTCAGCAGAAATTGAAGTGAATTAACACAGAATAAAATCTTTCACCTTGCTTCATCCATTTTTATACAATTAAATCAATTAATTTGAGTGTCATATGAGCGTAGGTATTATTAGCATAGCCACTAATAAGTGGTGATTAATTTGCACGGCTGCTCATTTCCTCTTCCTGTCACACACTTATTTCATTGGGCTCAATAATTCTCTCTCCAAATTTACACAAATGTAGCTCATACTGATATGTGTGAAAGAGTGAAAAAATGTATGAGGATTGCTGGGGATCTCTAGCACTGAGAAATATTAAAGCAGATACAGTGAAGAAAACCTTGGCAGCAGACCACACATATCTCATGTAGAAGAATACTCAGTTTGATCTTGAAAAGATGCATTCGTTTAGTGGCTGCATTTGGGATATCACAGGCATTACAGGGGCAGTAAGCAGCTAGTGAGTTGTAAATAACCCTCCATGTAAATAAATGGACCCTTAATATGCTTTCAGAATAAACAATTTCCATTCATGGAGGGCTGCCCGGTGCTTCGCATTTTTAATGTACATTTGCTTTGAATCTCCACACAACAATTTGCTTGTTCTATTTTAAGGCTGCATTGTTTGCTATATAGAGTGTGTCCAGGGTCTGGCGTGACTGAGACAGGTTTTCCCAACAATGTATTGTTCAGAATTAGATTTTTCATAGATCAGGTGGCTTAATGGAGATAGTTATGCTTCAGTAAATCTGTTGTAATTATATCTCATAGGAGAAATAAATATACTGTAGACACAAATGAGATGTATTGCTCTAAAAATAATGTAGCATAGCTCAGATATATTGGTCTTAGGAGAATTTAATGGAAAAATTAATATTCAGATCTCTGACTTTTGAAGACTTTGCTTTGCTATCTTGGCACTGGCATGTGAGCACAGTTTGAGAAACGGACGTTCTTTTTTACTCCAAAGTCCACCAATGTCTACAACATTATTTGAAAGCCCTCAATTTAATATATGGGCACTCCTAGTTTCTGTAAATGAAAAAAAAGTCATTAATTAAAAATTCTAATAATTCTATGGATTTTAAGACACTAAAGGTAGGGTAAGGCCATTTTGGCTAGCAATAGCAAATTATGAAAGCTTTGAAAAGCTTTGAAAGCCTTAGATCCCACCCTCCATTCAGAGCTCTCTCCAAAGCCACTTCTCCTTCAAAACACAGCCAAAGCAGATTCTGCAAAGTGTCGTAAGAGATTGCATTAAATTACCTCTTGTCTCAAAGGAAGCACATAACATTACAATAATAATGAACTTAGAGAGCTCGGACTTGTACCACCTCTGAGTACAACACAGGCTCATTGGAAAAACGTACCTGTGGCAATATTTTTGCAAAATGCAAAATACATACTAAATACATACATATCACTGCAGTTTCCATAATAAATGAACACTAGAGGCAGTAAAACAGCAAGCACTTTTAAGCATTTTCATACACAATTACATTTTTAAATATGAAAAATAAAAGGTGTGTTCAGTCTTTCAGCTTGCATATTCTGCCATGTTTATAGCGAATCCGCCATGGTGTAAGCGCAACTGGCTTTTAAAGGGAACGAGAGATGAGACTCTGATTGGTTTATTGCACATTACGCCCAAAACACACCCATACCTCATTAAGAGAAAATAGTCAACCGTTTTAGACCATGGTGTCTAAGAGACCATTTTCTCCGTCGTTAAACTAGCAAAAGTGGATTAGTTTTTGTCACATTTGCTTTTGTTACACTATCTGTTTTTTTTATGGTTTAGTTTGTGTACGTTATTCTGTTCCGAATTTTTTTTTTAAAAAATAAACATGCTTTTAGCACCACTCACTGTCACGAAACAGCCTGGGCTGACTGAGTCTAAGAACATGAACATCTCCAGGTAAACTTGTAAATCTGGTTACAACATATGGTGAACTCAGCATAAGCTCGAGTGAAGAGAGTTTCAACCAGAATAACAAAGTGTTTATGAAAAAATGTGCCTGCCCTACCATTAATGTTTTTTAGGGATCCCACTCTTTAAACAATGAATTTCCATGGCTTTAACCAGTTGTTTGTGACAGATTAAGGATAAGGATTTGTTGTTGTTGTTGTTGTTGTTGTTGTTGTTGTTGTTGTTGTTGTTGTTGTTGTTTTTAAATGCTTTGCTCACTATTTCTACACAATAAAATATTAGAGCTTAGTAAAACAAATGCCATGAGATTGTATCAATTTACAGGTCTGGAAATCACACTTGTAAAATCAGGCTTCCTCATTTACATAGGCTTTGTGACTGTCTGAACCCTGGTTCTTCAAAGATTAAAAAAGAAAAAGAAAATGTTGAGATTGTGAATTAAAATAAGAAATATCTTCCTTTTTTGTTTTTGGTTTATTTTATTTTAATACTTTTTAAAAATCATTATAATTAATCTTGAGGCCCCCTATGGAACTCTGCCTCCTGCTTGAGAACCACTGCTCTAGAGATTACTGTTTGTTTTTGTTTGAGAATCTGAGAATAAGCAGAAATATATATATATATATATATATATATATATATATATATATATATATATATATATATATATATATATATATATATATATATATCCATTTAATATAGGCTTTAAAAGCAGAAAAACTGAAATATTAAAGAGACCTCTTTTGTGATTTTCTCATCGCTGCACAGTGTTTGCAGCCTAACAAAGCAGACTGTGTTCACCTGTAACCCTTAGGCAGTGTACCCCCATGCATGCTTGTTTTCTACATCTCATTCGCCTTGAGTAGAATTCGCACACAAACACACACCATAGCACACGAGTGCAGTACATTGCAGAAAATCGCAATTATAACAGCATACATTTCCCCTCAGAAGCTGCTTTCGGTGTGTGTGGTTGCTTGTGTCTGAGTTTGTGATTTTGTGGAAAAAAGGCTGGGTGCAAGCGGCCTGTGTTCTGTTGATCATTGAGTTTTGGAAAAAAATGATGTCAAAAAGGCAACTCTGTATTTATGGCTCGACAGATATCCTTCAGTTGACAGGTATACAGTCATTATGTGGCTGTCAGGAGTCGCCTCAGGGCGATCGTTGAGCCGCGAGCCCGTGTTCCCATGCATCAGAGAGAGCCTATTAGTTTACTTGTCTCCCCCTCAAAGGCCACACTGCACCTCCAGACACCAGCAGGACAAAACAAGGTGTCATATTTATGGAGCAGTCAGCAGCACGCTGATGCCAGAGAGACTGACAACTGGATGCTGGGATTTTGCAGCTGAGGTAAATGATAGCCCGTCTCTGTATGTGACACCTGAACCGACTGCATGATGATGCTTTGACTATTGTCACAGCCCAATTACAAGAAAATGGAAATGGTTACATAAGAGGAAGAGTTTGTTTCATAATGACCTCACTTTTGCTGCTGGTGTGTTTTAAGGCCAGTCTAATATTATGCTACTGTTGTCTCTGTATGCCTGTTCTTTGTTCAAAAGTCTGAGTGAGTAGGGGAGAGCGAGGCACAACCTAACACTTTTTGACTAATTTGTGTAAATCTACTTGGGGTTCAGAGTATTTATTATTTCCCACTTAATTGCACACATGTCTAGTACAATCATGTGGTTTTGTTTCATTAATACAGTGTATACAATTTTTTTTTGATTTACCCTGAAAGAATGGAAGTCAAATGTGACAACATGCCCCATAGGTGGGGTACATTGTAACATGAGCAAATGACAGTTTAACATGTTATCTGATATAATCAAAAAGATATCCAAAACAAACTAAAATATTTTGTCAATAAAATACAATTATTAACCTTTTTGAAATAAAATAATGGCATTTTTTAATCATTAAAAACACACTCATTTTTGATTTTGACAACAAACACATCGCTAAATACAGCTAAACAGCATAATTAAAAACAGAATAAAAATGAATGATTTCTGAACATTGACTCTCAGTCCTTATTTACCGTTTTCTTATGGTTTCTCAAAGGAATTCATAAAAGTATAGAATATAATAGCGTAGTTCTAATAGGGGCTCATTGTAACAGTGTTACAACACACTCCATCTGCACAACTGTGATTTAAACCACGGCTTCGTCTTCTGCTGTTAGATCAGTATTAAAGAACCCTCTCAACTGTTAAATAACAGATATAAGATTACAATAATATCAGATTTGTCTTATTTTAAATAAACACAAAAAGCAGAGATGGAAAATGAACTTAAGAAAGAAATTTACTTTTGCTATGGTTAAATAAATGCTCAGTGATATCTTATAAAGATTTTTTAAATTTTGGCCTATGTTTTCTAGATATAGTGTTGATATGGCAACTAGTAAATACACAAAGTTTGGTCATCCTGGCATGTGTGGAAAGTCTTAAACCATGCGTGTTACAATTAACCCCGCGTTAGGTTGTGCCCCGCGCTCCCCTAGTTGAGAGAGACAGGACCGTTTTTCACCCAAAACAGGTCAATCAATCTCAGCTTTAGTGTCATTTAACAATTTTTCACAATGTATGTGACTACAGCAATGTTCCATTGGTTATGTTCAAGCAGATGATGGAGAATTACAAATAATTGGAAAACAGCATGATTGAATTGGGATAATTTTACTGGATTTTCCCACCTCTGACTTTGTCTAAAAAGTGGCATTTAAAGTAATTGGGAAAGTGACTACAGGAAACCGCATCATTTGTGTGTAGACAATTGCTTTGAGAGTCTGTTATCTAATGCAAGGACATTTTTTGGCCAATATTTTGTTTTCTGAGAACATAAAGGACTTCTGTTGTATTAGGGGAAAACTGTGAGTCTTTCGTCATCTAGTGTGATGTTCACAGATGGAGAATGAATGGTCTTTGCGTGTGACACCATTATGTGGAAGTACCAACCCAGTGTTAAAACGAACGTGCAAAGACTAAATAAAAAATAATTAGCAAAAATAAAGGTGAAACAACGATGTCGGACGATTGGAGGAGTTGGAGGAGAACATGAGATGGAGTTTTTACAGTACTGGGTCGGTATTTCCACGCATGATCTTTCCAGCGTGACGACGCCATACACCATGAAGAATCACAACACTGAAGTCGTGCATTCATGGTTAAAAAGTATTTAAATGTATTTAATTTTTTCTTGAAAATTACTGATTGTTTCACTAGATAAGCCCCAATTCCTCAGCTGGGATAGTGCAGAGCCCTTTGAAGCCCTTTGAAGCGCTTTTAAACTGCACTGATTTGGATCTTCAACCGTTGGATGCCATTGAAGTACATTATATGGAGGAAAATCCTGGAATGTTTTCCTCAAAAAACGTATTTTATTTCTGACTGAAGAAAAAAAGACATGAACATCTTGGATGAGATGGTAAGTAAATGATCAGTAAATTTTCATTTTGAAGTGAACTAATCCTTTAAAGGATTCAGAAAATCGTATAGTGCATAGCAGGTATTAGCCTAAATACTTTTTTAGGGCAACTGTATATCTACTGTATGTCTCTGTATACATTTTTCAATACTTTCTGATAATATGCTAATTAAAGTAAACCCAAAACCAAGTCATAAATAACATTGTTAATGCCTTCATTAGAACTTTAGGTTGTTTACAGTGACCAACATCACATTTTGACAACATCCCACTCTACAATGGCTTCAATTAAGAAATTCTAAAATATTTTGTTTAGTGTATTTTTTGTGTGTACATAATATCATCACATAGATTCTTTAGGTGACTAAAGCTATTAATCTGTACAGTAATCATCGCAAAACAAGAGGCATTTTAAATAAAGTCAAGCATGACAGCCCGATCTGCCAGCGATTTGATTTCGCCCTGCAGCTCAGGTTGGAAACCTGTACATATTTCTATCCTGCTTCTGATACAAATTTGCAGGGGCCAATCACAAACCGGCTTATCCACCTGGCTATTGGTGGGTTTAACACAGTGACGGATAGAGAAGCGATGGATCCTTGGTCTGATTGGTTGAAGGACTATCCAATTGCAAACAGAGTCATTTGAACTATGCCCGTTGATCATGCCTCTTGTGGTCTGATTGGTTGAAGGACTATCCAATTTCTTACAGAGTCATATGAACTATGACTGTTGATCACACCTCTTGTGCTGTAGAACATACAGAGCAGACTCCCAGACCAATGTTTAATCTTAAAAGATTGAGCTTGATCTGGTAATAGCCAGGCAAGCATGACACTTCATTGCACATGGACTTACAGCAACATTAAATCCCTAATATGCAGATATCACACACACACAAACAAACGTCTGGTTCACTATCTTTTTGGGGACTGTAATAGATAGTTATTCTATATAATTATTCTAATTATAAGAGATGTAATAGTTTTTTATACTGTACAAACTATATTCTATCCCCTTACACTAACCCTACTCCTAAACCCATCACAAAAAACATTTTTACATTTTCAAAAAAACTCATTCTGTATGATTTATAAGCTTGTTTCCTCATAAGTCCCCACTGGGATAGAAAAGCATAAACACACACACTGATCCAGAGCACCTGAGAGACACATAGCTAATTATTCTGACACACCCACACATTTGTGGGGTGTGTCCTACATTCTCACCTTTGACCTTTGACCCAGGCCAGGCTACCTGCAGCCACATGCAATGAAGTTTGCGCTAAGGGGGAAGTGGGTGCTGAGGGCAGAACTCCACTGCATTAGTCTCTGCCAGCTGGATCAAGACCCAGAAATTGTTTCAGCTCTATATTGGCGAGAAAGATTTTTCAGAGGGATTAACCCTACCCGAACACCAAAATGTTCAGATGCTCAGTGGAGGGGAGTAGTTAACTAATAGTAGCAATTCTGTTAATTTAACTACATTTTTAGTAGCATAATATTAGGATATAATAATATTAATATTTTTAAGGATTAAAGCGGAATGAGACAGTTATAAACTATTTCTTCAATAGTGAAGTATTTAATTTGGCTGTTCATCATTGCTGTTTTTGTATTTAGCATTTTTATTTTTCTCAAGTTCAGTGCTGTCACCCTAATCAAGATTCATTGTTTCAAAAAAGCTGGATGTTTTTGTGGAAAGTAAATAGCCTTGATCTGACTGAATTATACATTATATTATCTGATATTTATATTAAAATATATTTCTCCCTTAAATAGCTTCAAAGTAGTTTGCTACCTTGTTAGAAACTTGTAGAGAAGCTATCTTAAAGGGATAGTTCACTTTGAAATTAAATTTTGATATGTTTTAGCTTACCTCATGGGCATCCGAGATGTAGGAGTATTTGTTTCCCCAGTAGTTTCAATTTTGATAATTTTAGGTCAAACCGTTCTTGTCTGTGCCTCACATAATGCAGGTCTATGGTCACCACCTCAAAGAGCATACACAGAGAAGTCCAAATTAAACAATCCCCCATCATAAGTACACACTGATGGCCTAAGACACGAAACGAGCGGTTTGTGTGAGAAAACGAACAAACTAAAGCCAGAACGCGCGAATGTCACAACAGGAAACACGCACGCGCGCCCTCGGATCAGTCAGACGTAGTGGTGTACAAGAGGTAAAAACGATATAAATACTGTTCGTTTTCTCACACAAACCCCTCGTTTCGTGTCTTAGGCCATCAGTGTGTACTTATGATGGGGGATTGTTTAATTTGGACTTCTCTGTGTATGCTCTTTGAGGTGGTGACCATAGTGAGGCACAGACAAGAACGGTTTGACCTAAAATTATCAAAATTGAAACTACTGGGGAAACAAATACTCCTACATCTCGGATGTAAGCTAAAACATATCAAAATGTAATTTCAAAGTGAACTATCCCTTTAACTGAAGTTGCTTTAAAAAACTAAAAATTTAAAAGTGTGGCAGCTGACCAATACCTACATCTTTTTTGCTTAGCAAACTATTGTTTTACAATTCATTTCCACAATGATGGTCATTATAGGAATGAGGTTCCGTAAATAAAACAATTTATGTCAGTTGCGTGACATGTCACATGTGAGGAATGCTTCAGTGGTTTCACCAGTTCAACAGTATGAACAGTATACCCACCATCAAATAAAAAGGACACACTTTATATTAGGTGTCTTTAACTAGTACTACAATTTCCTTATATCAAAATATAAATAAATAAAGGGTTAGGTTTGATGGTGGGTTGAGGTTTAAGGGAAGGGTCAATAGTGTAATTATAGATTAAATAGAAAAAAAAATGTAAACACTACACAGTAAGTGCATTGTATTAAATGATTAATTTGAATGATATTACATAGTAGTTAAAGACACTTAATATAAAGTGGGACCAATTTAAAAATTGTCTAATCATATTTGAAAACTGCAGTATTCTGAACAATGGTTCAGGTTGATGGTTCAGGACAATATGGTATCTTATTTTTACTCAGATATTTTTTGCTTTGCTTCCCCTGCAGGCCTCTGATTTAGAGCAGGATCAATACAATCTCCCAACCCAGAATTTATTTTCTCACTGGACCCATTGATCTCGATCACACTGAAAGTTTCTGGGTGGAAAAACAAGACAGTAGAGTTTCTTCTTATACCTCATTTTATCAAAGGTAGCGTATATAGATTTCCATCTTTTGCTGAACTCTAAGAAAAGTGGTGGAATGATTCTTGTCTAGGTTTTTGTGAATAGTAACATGTTATTCAGCTGTGATTTGTGCAGGCCAGAACTGCTATGACTATACTATGATTTTAAGATAAATCATCGCTCTTTGAGCTACCTGCCTACGCAATGGGTTTAGGCATCATAGACACACTCCTAACAGGAACGCTGTGCCAAACAGTAGACAGCAAAATTACACTGCCTATCATTATGGCTGAAATCTAAGGCATCACACAAGAGGTCAACTTTTTTTTTTCTCTATATGCTTCTTTTGTCTCATTCACTAGCAGGATAGTCACTAGTTAAATACTTGGTAATGTGCATGTTCATGTAGTGCCATCAAGCAGTCATCACTGCAATGACATTTTTCTTGCAGGCCAAGGAAATTAAATAATCGCAGAAGCAAATTGTTTTGACCTTTTGTAATTATGAATGGTAAATCTTTGTGGCAGCCAGTGAATGATAAAAGTTTCACATGAACTGACCTAGTGAGCTGCCTTAATGTACGCAGGAGGTATCTAGTGTTTATTTTGTTAAAACTAGAAATTGTGTCAAAATGTTTCTATAACATGTAATGATTGTAACTGCTTTACTGATGTGAATGCCTGGCTTGGGAGATCTTGTAGTATCGGATCCCTACATGTGCTCTGCATGCGTGACAGATGCAGATTTTCCCGCACGGACAGGGACAGAATAAATCACGCGCCAAACTCGCTGTCATATTGAGCACACGCCGTCCCTGCGGTGGCTTCATGTTTTCTAAATGAAGAGTGTGGACTGGTGCGAGTTGGCAGCCGGGACTTTGCCTAATTTTTTGATAACGCCTCGGTGGGTTTCACTACAGCATCTGGACGACCCAGAATGCCGCGCCAATTTTTAATAGGTTGCTGCTCTTTGCATATTAGCCCAGTGCAGCACAGCTTGACTGAATCTACCCTGCTTCCCCCACCACTGTGTGAGTGTGTGTGTGTGATGGGCACCTGTTAACTGTGCCAAGTAATATGTTTCGTTAAAAATTTAATCACCTGCAAGTGCAAAACAAGTGCAATGCAATCATACGTTAATTAGCAGAGCAATTAACACTATTCTCTTCTATAGCTAACGCGTCTACACGTGTGACTGACTTCCTCATTAGAGCATGCCCTGTGATTGCATGTCTTATTTACGAATGTTTGTTTCTTCATTTGTTCCTGTATATTTACAGATTGTGCATGCACTTAACCACAAGTGTAATACACAAATAGACCTTATTCAGGGTTGATGTCATATTCAATCGGACACAAATAAAAAAGAGTCTGTGGGGAATATTCTGCCTTAGGGAAACACATTGTATTAGGTTTTAAAATAAATTATTATTAATATTACTATTTACTATTCAGTAGCATATCTGCTGTAATTATCCATTGTTTGTAATTTGTGTGCTGGTTATGTTAGCAAAATGCTAACATCAGACTGCTAACATCAACCCACCAATAGCCAGTTCAAAACGCTTGCACTATGTTTGACGTCATCATCACGCCAGTTACGTTTTTTCCTTAAATTGAATACGGAAGGCGATCCGCTGGAAGTTACATATTTTGGGCTTCAAATTTTGGGCTGCCATTCACTGCCATTACAGTGCTTGGAAGAGCCAGGGAATCTTTTAATATAACTTTGATTGTATTCGTCTGAGTAGTAATTCATGAGGTAATTTTTATTTTGGGGTGAACTATCCCTTTAAGAGGAAATAAACATACAGCAAGTGAATTTGGTTTCAGCTTGGTTTTGTCTGTATTTGACTGTACAGGGCTGCGTTTCCACTTTGTATTCAGCATTGCCACCAATTGTCTCTACGATTAAATTAGCTCACAATACTTTTGAGAAATTCAGCAAGTTAGGTTGGATCAGATCACAGGGTCTTGTTTATGAGCCTGGTTCATTAGGCTTTTTAATGCCTGTGCAAACCTGTACTAGTTTGCTGTTTTTTTACTATGAATATTTTATTAATCAGAAAAGTATTTTGCACCTTTTTCCTCACTCCTAACTACTGCAAAATGGCGAAATGGCTCAGTCCTGTGTAATAAGGCATCTGTAGTGAATAATTATGTTTTGACAGAGATGTGTGGCAGCTGATCAATAACTCTGAAAACCACTGACCAGTAGTTCTGTGAAGGAAAAAAACAGCGTGCTTAGCAATGACTGAGGCAGAACAACAGTTCAAAAAACATAGAACACTGTGACTTCACACTCGATGTGTGTATCACAGCTGTGAGAGCTGAGCGGAGGGTCACTGATGGCTATTGATCAGACAAACACACACACAAACACACTCATAGATCTGTCTGTCATCCAGCACTATAGATTAATGTGTCAGTGTGTTAATGTGTGTTTCTACTTCCTTCCTGCCCGCGTGTTTGTTTTATGATGTGTTTTATGCTTTTCTTGATGCATCAACACAAAACATAATTTCATTCATTTATACATTTGTTTGATCATTAATTCAGTTATGTTATGTGTGTGCGTTCAAGGAAATGTGTGTCTTCTGCTTTGTCTGTTAGTAAAATCTCAATAACAGCAGACAAGACCATATTTCCTGAACAAATTTGCTCCAACACCACTTATTATTTCATTAGAAATTATGTTGTTCAGTTATTTACTCATTCTTTCATTTATTCAATCATTAATAATCATTCACTTGTTTGTTTAATTCATTTATTCACCTTTTCACGCTCATCCTTTAATAAGTTCACAAGGGTCTTTTCAGAACCATTGATTCATGAGTAATTCTTTATTTCGTCAATGCTCAAAATATCACCAGCCTCTTTCAGTGGCTCATTTATCATGATCTTATGGTTTAAGTATGACAGACATGAGTGAGGCTGGTGCTGTTTTGGGGGGATTTTCCTGATAGCATGTGCCAACCAGGCGCCATGGTTGTAATTCGATTTAGCCAGAAACAGCTTTAAAAAACGAGAAATGACCACTTCCATTGAGCATGCATACTTGGAAGCCTGCGTCATGGCTACAAAGTCCATCTTAACAGATGACTTATTGTAGAAACATGTTCACACACACACACACACACACACACACACACTGTGAAAGATACACAGACGTCCCCTGATCATCTCTAATGAGCATTGGAGTAGTTGCATGCTGGTGTGTTTAGACCATTGGGTATGTTCTGATGGAGCCTGTGGTTCATTTGTCAGAACTACATGTGATGATTAATGAACTTCCATTTCTGAAAAGTAAGACACAACAGAACTACTGCAGGCCAATCCATTATTATACTAATAAAGGACCTAAGAGAGACATAGGAAGGGAAAGACAGGATTGACATGATGTGAGCTGGCTGACAGAATAGAACACTGCTATGATGACAAATTGCTGTAGGTCAGCCCGTAAGTTAGCATCACGGTTCCCTCACCAAAAAAGGTCAATAGGATTTTTCAATTGGCTTTTGGTTTATTAAAGAAATAAGCTCTGTGAGCAACAAAAACCAAGCGTAGCTTTGGTTCTGGCAGGTCACGTTAGTCAAGCTGGTATCAGCTGACTGAGGCTACTCAGCTGATCACGTCTATGTCTATCAGAGCATGCAATGTCTATCTAAATTCTGAATTATGTTGTATATAAAATTTGCATAAATCTGCATTAGTGGTCCTGACAGAAGTGTATGAGTCTTACATGTTTTGTTCATCAAAATATTCTTCACAAATGAAGTTTGAAGCATAAAAACACTCACCAGAAGTAAAAAGCTAAAGTTAACAAACTACACTATGCTCGCATGACTTTCAACTCCACCACCTCTTCTGACAACCAAGCTTGTGACAACACTTGTCAAATGTATTATATATATAAAAAATAATAAGAAAATTTAAAAAAATATATATCGATTCATTCATTCAGTTTTCAGGAACTCTACAGCTTTACAATTGTGATCTAGCTGGTAATCTGTGATCTAGCTGGTAATCATGATGTGATGATGTTTAATGTACCTGTCAATCATATAGGCACAGTGTAGGCCACTAAAATAAATTTTGAATGGGGTATTACGGATACATTTTATGTCATAGAATTAAACATGAGAATCTTAAAGGGCTAGTTCGCCCAAAAATGAAAATTCTGTCATTAATTACTTCATATTCGGAACACAAATGAAGATATTTTTGATAAAATCTGAGAGCTCTCTGACCCCTCTATCTACAACTATTTAATTATGTAAATTATTTCTTTGTGTGCAAAAAACAAACAAAAATAATGCAAAAATAATGACTTTATTCAACAATTTCTTCTAGCCTGTGTCAGACTCTTACACTGTTGACGTAGTGTAAACAGTGCAGTGATTCCTAGTTCTACAACAGAACGACTCGTGCGCATGCCGCGTGGTGCTCACGTGAACAGCGTCGGCCAATGGTACGCCGACGTTCTAAGCGCTGCACTGTTTGCACTACGTCAACAGCATAAGCAAAATTGTTGAATAAAGTCATTCTTTTTTATTGTTTTTTGCACACAAAAAGTATTCTCAGCGTTTCATAAAATTAAGGTTGAACCACTGTAGCCACATGGACAATTTTACAGATGTCTTTACTTCCTTTCTGGGCCTTGAAAGTGTTAATTAAATAGTCGTCTATGGATGGGTCAGAGAGCTCTCAGATTTCATCAAAAATATCTTAATTTGTGCTCTGAACATGATTGAAGCTCTTAGGGGTTTCAAACGACATTGGGTTGAGTAATTAATGACAAATATTTTCAATCAAGAATTTTTACTCATAATCCTGAAGCTCCGCCAATCAGAAAAGTCGCCTTACTATGAAAATCATACAAAAGAACACAGCGACTACCCACTCCTATGAAGCATTGTAAATGTAATGATTCCTAAATAAACTAGAATTTTAACTTGCAGCCATGCTTTTTTTTAAGTTGTGGTAACAGATCCCCTAAATTGCTTTTTAGAGTGTAAAATGTGTATGAACAACATTGAAAAAGTGGTGGAAAAGTAAGTTCACTGTTGCACTTTATAAGAATTGAAAGTAGGCATAAATAAGAGATAATATATGGAGGACTGCTGGAGTCAGATAATGACAGGTGAGTGTGGAGGTGGCACAGACAGGTTAAAGATGCTGTCGCTGGATCCCGCTTTAGTCTAGGTCAACAGCCATTCCCAATGGGTGGATGCGGTCAGAGAAGCAAAGGGGAACGATGCATGCATCCCAGGCCCTGAGGCCACGCGCTCTCCTTCTTTATTCTTTGTTGCATTCGTGACACTTTCAGAAAGAGGCACAAGGCTTGGTACAGAGACTAGGGAAATTTCCCTTTGATTTGATTATATACGCTGCTGTGACGCACCCATGAATGTGTTTGTGTGTGTATGTAAATGCATTACTGAAGCCCCCCAGATGGCCATGCATCCACACAGCCCAGAGAAGACGAGAGGGGGACGTCAGCGCGTTGCAGGGAGTGTGCTGGAACGGGGATAGCTGGGATGGTATGACTGTGCGCCACGGGTACCAAAGCTGCGATTACACACGTGGGAGGGCTTGGCTCAGGAAGGAAAGTTCAGTAGAGGTGTAAAATCAAGATGCTCTTTGTGTTCTCTTTATGAAGTTGCAGTTGAAGAACACAAAGGAGTCATGTATAAATAGGTTTTGACATGCAGGGTCCCCCAAAAATGTGGACACTTGAAGCACACTTGATTATGAATGTTGTTGCATTAGATATAGCAAAGCAAGCAAAATTTATGTTGAAGTAAGCACAAGCACACTTTTTTCAAGAAAAAATATCAACATAAATTCAAAAAAGCCTCTGTCAACAAAAAATGATTAAATATTAATTGAAATATGATAATTGAAATATAATGAAGATAATAAAGCATGTTGCATATATGTCAAAGGCCATGCAAGCAACTGTGTTTGTTTAAAAGCAAATATCACTCCCGATAGAAAACAATTTATTACAAGCAGAAAGATATCACAATGAAGTTCTGTCAAAAAAATTACAATAATATAGAGTGAAGTATTTGTTGACAGTATTATTATATGTTTGTGTATGTTTTTAGCAAGATAAGAAAAGGGGGAGACTTGATAGTGTTTAAAATTCACTTACAGTATGTTGGGATTTAGATCTGTTTCAATTATAACTGGGTTACCATTTTACGCTTTTGCTTAGGCTGAGGACGGATACTTAAACAGTATGTCTTTACTGCTTTACATAAGCAACAAACTTGCTTGTTAACCCTTTGTTAGCCAGTTAGTACTATCTTATAATTCAATGATGTGACAGAATATATACACTGTTGTTAAAGATTGGTAATGTTTACAAATAAGTCTCTTCTGCTCACAATTTAATTAAAAATACCAACAAAAAAAAAAGAATTATTGTGAAATAATATTACAATTTAAAATAACTGTTTTCTGTTTGAATATATTTTAAAGTGTAATTTATTCCTGTGATGGCAAAGCTGAATTTTCAACATCATTACTCCAGTCTTCAGTGTCACATGATCCTTCAGAAATTATTCTAATGCTGATATGATGCTCAAGAAACATTTCTGACTATTATGATGAAAACAGTTGTGTAAAAAAAACACCAAAAAAACAGGATTATTTGATGCTTAGAAAGTCCAACAGATCAGCATTTATCTGAAATAGAAAGCGTTTGTAACATTATAACCCCAACGTTTTTTTTATTTATTTATTTATTTATTTTTTGCTAAATCGTAGCCTACTTATTTTACAAGTTGCCCAACTCGTATGAATTTTCACGAATGGCCTCCCTGTAACCCTAACCCTAAACCTACCCGCCACAAATCATCATGAGTGAAGTACAAATTCGTATGAATTAGCCACCTCGTAAAATACTTACAAATTGGTCGTGAGATAGCGTTCAACATTAAACACTAGCCTACCGTTCAGTAAGTCTTTTTTGGGGAAAGAAATTAATAATTGTATTTAGCATGGATGCATAACATTGTTTAAAAGTGACAGCAAAGACATTTATAAAGTTACAAAAGTAGATTTTTCAAATAAATTACATTATTCTGAACTTTCAATTCATCGAAGAATCCTGAAAAAACTACAAAAAAATATTGATGATAATAATAATAATTGTTTCTCATTTATTATTAAATCACAAGAATAAATTACATTTTAAAATATACTCAAATAAAAAATCTTTTTAAATTGTAATTATATTTCACAATATTACAGTTTGTTTTGTATTTTTAATCAAACAAATGCAGCCATGGCAAGCATGAGAGACTTATTTTAAAAACATTAAAAAACTTGCTGATCTCAAACTTTTGAACAGCAGTGTATTAGTGCTCTAAATCAATTAATTATTATTAATATAATTATTAATTAGAAGTTTTTCTGTAATCAATCGTGATTAATCACACCAAACATTAAAGTTTATTTTTATAAAATTTCACATTGAATCTCCAAATTAATGTAGAAACAACATAAAGACAGTATATTTTAAATATTTGTTTAATGGCATCGTTTTATGAAAGAAGGCAAGTTTCACAATATTAATACTGCTACTGATGGTTCTATGAAAATAAATAAATAAATTCAAGACACTTGCTGCAACCAATGCTGGCAGTTATAAGATACTGTAAGTAAGACAGACTTCTTAAATCACGCTGGTTAACCTTTATGAACTGTAGGTTATGACAATAAAGGGGTTTATACTTGGAGGAGCTTGAGGGTCAACTTAACCTTCAGTATCCCCATCCCCATCAAAAGGCCTTCTTTGAATATTGCAGTGTAGTTATATTACAGAAGCAAAATTGGTTGTGTTTGACATTTCATGTTGACTATTAAATGATGGAACAATAGACACATTGTTCAAAATGAAGATAAAGTTTAGATATAGTGACACTAAGTGGTTGACAGAAAACCAAATCTGTAGAAGCAGTAACATGCAGCTGTTACTTTAAGGATAATTTTATTGTTGATTAAGAATTAAAATGAGTGTAATCAATTATGTTTGTGTTCTTTCTGTGATATTTTTTACTTACTATTAAAAACTTTTTATTTTTAATTAAATCCGCGAATTTATATGTAACCACATATAGCATAATTTTAGGTTATATACATATATATTTCAGCGTGCTTGATCTAAGAGCAATGACTTCAGAAGTTTTTACATGGAGAATAAAATTGTCCAAATTCTTTTTGTGCTCTATATGTACACATAATATGAGTGCGTCATATTATGTGTGCGTGCGTGCATGTGTGTGTGTGTGTGTGCACTGTAAGTAAAGTTTGAAGTTTAAGCACTGTAACTTACGTTTAAGTAAGCAGAACTTGCAGATATATATTTTAATTGCTCTGAACTTAAAATATTTGAGCAAGCTTATTCATACATTTAACTTAAAAATATCATGTAATCAATTTTTTTTTAGTTGTGTAAACTTGATTAGTTTTAACTAGCTAATTAAACAAATGCACCCTGGCTAATTGGTTACACACTGCTCTGGTAGCATTAGCATAGCATAGCACTTCCTGAATGAGGACAGCAATATATATAAAAAAAACTCTTCTTAATTACCATATAGCAAATATATATATACACTCACCTAAAGGATTATTAGGAACACCATACTAATACCATGTTTGACCCCCTTTCGCCTTCACAACTGCCATAATTCTACGTGCCATTGATTCAGCATTCTTTCTGAAAGCATTCTTTAGAAATGTTGGCTCCTATTGATAGGATAGCATTTTGCAGTTGATGGAGATTTGTGGGATACACATCCAGGGCACGAAGCTCCCGTTCCACCACATCCCAAAGATGCTCTATTGGGTTGAAATCTGGTGACTGTGGGGGCCATTTTAGTACAGTGAACTCATTGTCATGTTCAAGAAACCAATTTGAAATTATTCAAGCTTTGTGACATGGTGCATTATCCTGCTGGAAGTATAGCCATCATAGGATGGGTACATGGTGGTCATAAATGGATGGACATGGTCAGAAACAATGCTCAGGTAGGCTGTGGCATTTGAACAAAGCCCAATTGGCACTAAGGCGCCTAAAGTGTGCCAAGAAAACATCCCCACACCATTACACCACCACCACCAGCCTGCACAGTGGTAACAAGGCATGATGGATCCATGTTCTCATTCTGTTTACGCCAAATTCTGACTCTACCATCTGAATGTCTCAACAGAAATCGAGACTTATCAGACAAGGCAACATTTTGGTCCAATTTTGGTGAGCTCGTGCAAATTGTAGCCTCTTTTTCCTATTTGTAGTGGAGATGAGTGGTACCCGGGGGGGTCTTCTGCTGTTGTAGCCCAAATAACATATAACTGTATATTAACAAATACAGTTTTGTGCCAATTTTCTGCTGTGAGTGTGTGTGCTAAAGTAAATGTCTCCTGAACTTATTGAAACTCATCTGCTTCATCTGTGTGCATCTTTTGTGTCTGTTCTGGAACCTGCCCTAATTTCTTCTATTGAGAGAACATATTGTCTCCGTGACACTGAAACAGTTCCTGACCCTTCTGTTTGGACAAATCTCATTATCAGCACACATCAACATAGGGCCTTATTATTGCATTTGATATATAGCCACATCTATTTAATGAAATAATAGTAATAAAAAGTTCTCTAGCTATCACTTTTAGAGCCATCTCTCAAGAGAATCTTCTTTCTTTTTTTTCTTTTTTCTTTTTCTTTTTTTGGAACCAATTTGCTCAGGGAAGATTATTCATATATTCATTCAATTAACAATGGCGACGTGTTGTTATTGAGTTTACTAACAGATAAAGCAGAAGACACACGTGGCATTCTGTGTGGCGTTTACCTGCACACACACAACTGAAGTCATGCAAATACACAACGCTACAGTGCCATCAAAGCAAAACTAATATTTGACCTCCACATTGATCTTCCATGTGACAGCATTTACATGTGAAGCACTTTACACGCAACCTCTGAATTCCATATAATAAAACAATGTATACAACCCTACCACTACCAGTCAAAGGTTTGGAAACAATTTTCAATATTTTAGAATACTTACTATATATATATATATATATATATATATATATATATATATATATATATATATATATATATATATATATATATATATATATATATATATATATATATATATATATATATATATATATATATATATATATATACATATATATATATATATATATATATATACATATATATATATATATATATATATATATATATATACATATATATAGACCATACACTTAAAACATACATAAAGTCACCACCCTTTGTTTAATTGCAGCTGTCTTGGATCAATTTAGATCAAGTGTTTTGTTTTTGTTTTGTTTTTTTCTCCTAATCACTCATGAAAATGTAAATGTATTCAAGTACAGTATGCCCATACTTTTGTTTTAAATTTTTTTATATTTTTTATATATAATTGTATATATAATTATAAAAAAATAATACTAAGAAATATTAAATATATATTTTTACACATTCACTTTTTGTGCTTTATATATAATTTTATTAACATTTCAAAACTGAATATGCAAACTCTTTTACACCGTATATCCAAGTTTTGAATGATGGTTACGGAGCATTTTTTGAGCGTCCTCTCATATCTCTCTCCCTTTCTTCTCTAATCTGTTGATCTAAAACACTGTGTCAATCTGATGAGTAGTTTTACTTTAACTGACAGCTCCTAAATTACTCTGCTGAAATGTGTGACAGTTTAGAGGGTCACGGCTAAGCAACCGCGGTTTATGAAATTCTTTGCAAAGTTTCAGATGAGAGATATTGTGCATATGAACAATTTAGCCCTGTCATCATCAAGAAGATACATTTCCTCATGCTTTTACTTTACATGCATGGACTGTTTATACAAATGTTAAAAACAGTTTTCACATAAACTGTTTAGCAGAATGATGTTTCATCAACATAACTTGCAAATCAAGCAAATTTTGCCTTTGCAAATAATTATTTTTGAAAGAATTACATTATATTTATAAATGCTGATGGCCAGTTTATCACAGGGCTCATACATAGATGTATACAAACAGTGGGAGAAAAATATGTGTGAATGTGAATAGAAGTTAAATGTAATATGTTTAACTGAATACATTAAAGTACTCAGGCATAACATTATGACATTATGACAAGTGAATAACTGATTATCTCTTCATCACCGCACCTGTTAGTGGGTGGGATATTTTAGGAAGCAAGTGAACATTTTCTCCTCAAAGAAGCAGGAAAAAATGGGCAAGTGTAAGGTTTTGGGGCGAGTTTGACAAGGGCCAAATTGTGATTGCTTGACGGCTGGGTCAGAGCATCTCCAAAACTGCAGCTCTTGTGGGGTGTTCCCGTTCTGCAGTAGTCAGTATCTATCAAAAGTGGTCCAAGGAAGGAACAGTGGTGATCCGGCGATAGGGTCATGGCTCATTGATGCACGTGAGGAGCAAAGGTTGGCCCGTGTGGTCTAATCAAACAGACGAGCTACTACAGCTCAAATTGCTCAAGAAGTTAATGCTGGTTCTGATAGAAAGGTGTCAGAATACACAGTGCATCACAGTCTGTTGCGTATGGGGCTGTATAGCCACAGACCAGGGTGCCCATGCTGACCCCTATCCACTGCTTAAAGTGGCAACAGTGGGCATGTGAGCATTAGAACTGGGCCACAGAGCAATAGAAGGTGGCCTGGTCTGATGAATCATGTTTTCTTTTACATCACATGGATGGCCGGGTGTGTGTGCGTCGCTTAACTGGGGAACACATGGCACCAGGATCCTCTATTGGAAAAAGGCAAGCAGGTGGAGGCAGTATGATGCTTTGGGCAATGTTCTGCTGGGGAACCTTGGGTCCTGCCTTCCATGTGGATGTTACTTTAACACATACCACCTACCTAAGCATTGTTGCAGACCATGTACACCCTTTCATGGAAACGGTATTCCCTGGTGGCGGTGGCCTCTTTCAGCAGAATAATGCGCCCTGCCACAAAGCAAAAATGGTTCTGGAATGGTTTGAGGAGCACAACAAAGAGTTTGAGGTGTTGACTTGACCTCCAAATTCCCCAGATCACAATCCAATCGAGCATCTGTGGGATGTGAACCGTGGCAATACATGGAGGCCCCACCTCGCAATTTGCAGGACTTAAAGGATCTGCTGCTGACATATTGGTGCCAGATACCAAAGCACACCTTCAGGGGTCTAGTGGAGCCCATACCCTCGACGGGTCAGGGCTGTTTTGTCAGTAAAAGGGGGACCAACACAATATTAGGAAGTATAGCCTGTGTAAAGCCTACACAGTTGCAATATAAAGTATGTTAACCGCTTTTAGAATCTGTCAAATGTCTGTCAAGTAAGATAAATGCATTCCTTTTTAATTTGGTACTGTCCTGAATAAGATATTTTACAAAAACAATTTACATATAATCTACAAGACAAAAAATAGCTGAATTTATTAAAATGACACTTGACCAACCTTGAAAAAGTTTTCTATCAGAACCAACATTAACTTCTTGAAGCAATTTGAGCTATTGTAGCTCAGTAGATATATCAACAAAATATAATTTAAACATTTACATCTAGCATAGGCCTTACCTTTTAGAGAGAGAAGTGGTTTCTGCCATCTAAAAGTGTGTTAAATACAGAATCTAAGCATCCCATAGCCACAAAGTAATCTTTTCCATTACTTACTTTTTGTGTTTCTGAGCACTTAAATAAGGTGATAGGCCTATTATTCAGTATCCTAGCAACACATCCCAGTTTATTGATATTGACTGTAATAGGGTTAGGGTTAGGGTTACATGCATCTAGTTTGGATTCCGAAGTCACTATAGCACATTGTATAAACAGCTCTATGATGAGATGTTATTTCTGAGCACCTTTGTCTCGTTTGGCAAATATGGAGAAAGCAGAACCATTTTAGTGGTGTTAAGCATGAATCTGATTAGCCTAATGATTCATTCGTCATCATAAATTAAAAAATATATATTAATTCATCAAAATCATCAAATCAATCTCGTTCACTTTCACACTCATATTTTTATTCACAGAACATTCTATTTGAAGACTGTAAGGACTGACTATACAGCAGAAGCAAATAGTATTCCAGTGCGGGCTGTAAATAAGTGTTTCACTGGCTTGGACCTAGGCTACTAAACAAGTGTTGGTGATTTGAGTTGATAAAAGCACTTTGCTACTATACTTCTGAGCTATAAGCCCAAATACTTGTACTTTTATTAAATTACATTTACATGGGTAAAAAATTGTAACATGTGAGGGGCACATTGTAACATCACCAAATGACAGCGTAAAATGTTATTTAATACAATTGAAAAAATATACACAACAAATTAAAATATTTTGTCAATAAAATACAATTATTAACTTTTTCAAAATAAACTCATTTTTGAGTTTGACAACAAAGACACCTCAAAACACACCTATACAGCATTCTAATAGGGGCTCATTGTAGCACAGTGTTACAACATGCCCAATCTGCACTACTGGGATTTAAACCCAGCTCGTATCTTCTGATGGTTAGATCAGCATTAAAGAACTCAACTGTTAAATAACAGATATAAGATTAAAATAATATCAGATTTGTCTCATTTCACATTAACAAAAAAATTAAAACACTACAATTAAAACCTGAACGTGTCTGTTCGATATAATGCGAGTGAGCCGATTGAGCCTCACGGCACAAACGCAGCAGGAGTCAGATTACATTCATCACATGAGCTGAGGTAATCGCGGGATTCGCTGCCGCATTCACATCAGTCTGGCGTGTGTTCAGTTCATGTCTTTGGAAGCTTAACTTTCATAGGAAGTTAATTTGAAAAGTTGAAACACTCACTTTGCTCTCCACCGCTCAGTTTACATGAATCCCCGCAGCTCCGCAAGCCGAGTGCTGTAAGTGCGATGTTGAAAACATGTGGAAATAGCGCCCTCTGCTGGCTGTAGTCTTTAGTTTCTGGTTGTAACTCCTCCGATGACGCAAAATGACGATATTTGCGTCATCGGAGGAATTTTTCAAGAAATAAAATACATAATTCTCTCGTCTCAGGGTCATATGAGGGGGGAAAGTACGCTAATTTGAATATATACTCCCGGGTTTCTACTGATACAAAGCTTAATGCTAATCGCTGAAGTAACCCTTTCAGTATATATATATATATATATATATATATATATATATATATATATATATATATATATATATATATATATATATATATATATATATATATATATATATATATATAAATTACTATAGGAAATTTACTTTTGCTATGGTTAAATAAATGTTTGCTCCTAAATGCATTACAATTCCATCTGAACACAAACTTTTTGTTTAGCTTTGCTTCGTGTTTCGTCCTTCAGAAAGTTAACATATCTCAAATATGTGCTTGCACAAGTCTCTCGTGAAATCATTTTACATACATTTTTGCAGGTTCTAACATGTAACTTCTTGTTTGACGGCTTATAATGTGGTTTACTAATGTCTAAAATACATGCAGCTGGCCATTTAAAGTATACATATTTTTATCTGCATGTGCGATCTATAGACAGATTATGGTCAGTAATCCAATTCAACATTGATGCCATAAAATCTGAATTATTCTTATTTTATTGTTAAAATGTTTAATACATGCTTTAGGAAATGGTGCCATTTTGCAATTTTTTTAGCTATATGTGCTCCCAAGACCACTGCTTATTGTATGCTTATTTTCTGGCCATACGTTTCAAACAGAGGTAAATTTCTTTTACTGTCTTAATTTGTATTATTTTAATAAATCGACACTTATACTGACCTCTAAAGAACTCAATGGTTATATAATGGATAGCCTACTCTATCAATGTAATCAGTTCCCACAGAAAAATATGTTCTTGGCTGAAAGAAGAGAAGAAGTCTAACTGCAAATATGTAAATAATCTGATGCGGTGCAATTATATTTTCTCATTAAAACTGTACAGCACTCCTGTAACATTTAACATTTTGAATGAAACATGGTTGGCACATGGCAGAGAAATGTCATGGGTTAATTACAAAGTGTGATTTATTGCAAGGCACACCCAAAACTGTATGATACTACCAGAATTTTCTGTTATTTATTTAAATGTATTTGAATTTCAAAGCTTACTTTGACATGGTTGAAATTGTCTACTGCTTTAGGCTTAGTATGGATAAATAACTATTGGTTAATGTGCAATGCTGTAATCACATAGTTGGGGGTAACAGTTTAAGAAGTGGCCATTGGAACACCCACAGTGACCATTAATCTGGCTATTCAGGGAGGACCCATACCACTATCCTATTACAGCCCTGGTTCTTTGGGCATGAGGTGTTAAAAAAATGATTTTAGGTAAGCAATAATCATCTTAAAAAATGTAAAAAATTCAAGTTTTAAATCCCTGAGAATCACTCACATATACACACACTAATTAGAGAAGAGTCCAGAGTGTGTGTGTGTGTGTGTGTGTGTGTGTGTGTGTGTGTGTGTGTGTGTGTGTGTGTGTGTGTGTGTGTGTGTGTGTGTGTGTGTGTGTGTGTGTGTGTGTGTGTGTGTGTGTGTGTGTGTGTGTGTGTGTGTGTGTGTGTGTGTGTGTGTGTGTGTGTGTGTGTGTGTGTGTGTGTGTGTGTGTGTGTGTGTGTGTGTGTGTGTGTGTGTGTGTGTGTGTGTGTGTGTGTGTTTGTAACCTGATCAAAGCAGTGCATGTAGGGCGCTGTGGGGTGTCTAATAAAGCACAAGAGAGCAGGAGGCCTGTTCTTATGAGGAAGTGTGCGATGACTTACAAAAACATCTTGCGTGCATCACCCTTGTTATATAAAAGTAGTTTAATCAGAAACACAGGATTGGGAATGAGTGTAGTTTTTGTCTACTGTTTTCTGTTCTTGATTTCCTGAGATACAAAAGAAACTTTAAATGCTGGCAGAGGGGCTAGACTCAAGGAAGAAATAGTTCTGTATAGTTTAGGCGAATGCACAAACATGTATGTTGCTGAGAATGTTGTGTGTGTGTGTGTGTGTGTGCATTTACAATCATTTGCCTGAGTGTGGTGTAAAACACAATTATCAATATGAAAGCATCAGTTCCTTGTTTGTGGCCATGCACTGATGCTTAGTTTTAAACACATTGTCTTCCTCCTTTATATTTGAGATAAACGAAAGTTTCTTCCTATCAGCAGACAGACAGCTTTCAGGCCAAACTGCAGCAGGTCACTGTGAACAAGGGTCATGGCGTTAATGAAGTCATTTCTCTAGCATTGTGCACTTTTGTGTTTAGCTCTCCAATAACCTGCTCTAACCTGAGGCCATGCTGTCACATCAATGAAACACTAGATGAAGGCTAAAAACACTTAATAGATTTGGTTTAAATTCAACAACACATCTACCTAGTAAAATCAGAATGAATTAAACATAATTCATCTCAAGACATTTAAGATAAATTATCATTTAGATATAATTTAAATATAAACCACTAAAAATGGGTTTTGTGTATACCCTGTACATTATGGGGATAAATTAATATGCTGTTGTAATGTCCCCATTAAAAAACAAACAAAGTGTGTGTATGTGGGGTTGATGGGGGTGTATTTACTCAGTGAAGAAAGCATTATTTTTAACTTAATATACATTTTTATTTTAAATTATATATACACACACACACACACACACACACACACACACACACACACACACACACACACACACACACACACACACACACACACACACACACACACACACACACACACACACACACACACACACACACACACACACACACATACATACATATGTTTATCAGAAGATAATGTGCTCCCTTTACCTGTTTGGGGTATCCTTTTTTTCCCATATGGGATTAGGATGGTGTTTTCCAGTGTGGATTAATACCTGAGCGGAGGTACGGCGAAAGGTTAAAAATGTCTTTGAAGTGTGGCCGTGTCAATAGCACCCGGGGCCAGACACAGATGAGCAGTGCTGCTTTTGTTATTCACAGTCATGGGCCCTTAATTGCAGCCCGACACAAAGGCATGGGCTGAGGTAACATTTAAACATTTACACAAGACTAAAGACACAAGGGAGGGGTAACCTCTCTTTTTAACATAATGGACAGAGATACTCCACCATAGCCCTCTGAGAAAGTCTTGCCTTTCTTACAACCCTCCACCTCAAGAGAGGGAGATAAACTTCATTAAAAATGGTTTCAAATATCAGAAAGGCCAACAGTATGTGAAACCACTATTCAGCCTGCACTCAATATATGAATATTTAGAAAAGACTTTCATTTTATATGAGGATGCCAAATGAACAATCTGAAAATATTTGTTTTTGATTGTACTCAATTAGCTTCCTGTTTGTCATTAAGTGTTATGATGATTCACTCTCAGATAGATAGATAGATAGATAGATAGATAGATAGATAGATAGATAGATAGATAGATAGATAGATAGATAGATAGATAGATAGAGACTGACAGAGATATGAAATTGTTGTGTTATAATAACTCCTTCGATCCAGTGCTGTCAACCTTAACTTTTGGATAAGACTGGTCTTATCAATATCAAGTAACTCACAGCTTCAGATTAAATGTCTTTTAACTGCTATGTCTTTTTATAGATCACTAACTTGTGTTAGGACAACAGAAATGGCAGTTCGTCTTCATCGAGATCATAACAAGAAAACAGCTTTCAAGAGATCATTTGACATGCGTCTTTAAAATCGAGGTTCTGTAAAAACCTGAGAAACCAATGATGCAATGACTGCATTGTGTTTGTGTGTATGAGGAATAGTGAGTGTATCTCTCACAAGTGAGCTGAGAACAGAGAGAGGTGCGTATTGGGTGTCATTATCATTATTTTTGAGTCAACAGTGAGTATTAGTTACCCATACGGATGGGTGAAACAGTGAAGATCAGATAGCAGGGGTTTCCCGGATCAGATCACTTACAGAATCAGACCCCAGGGACACAAACACAGACATAGAGAGAGAGAGAGAGAGAGAGAGAGAGAGAGAGAGAGAGAGAGAGAGAGAGAGAGAGAGAGATATGTTGGGTTTCCATATTTGAATGGGACTTTCCATTGACATTTTTTATGATTATTTGTATACTGTACAAACTGTATGTTCTATCCCCTAAACCTAACCCTACCCCTATCTGCCCATCACAGGAAAAAAAAAATACTTTTTAAAAAAACATAATTCTGTATATGTTTTTTTCTTATTGGAACCAAAAATGTCCTAGGAGGTCAAAGATTTCTGATATTGCCATAACTGTGAAAAAAATACAAGTAACGTAGAGTTTGCCAGGACCACACACAAAAAACTGTGTTAGAGTGTGAACCATCAGGTATTTTGTTTTCTGGTAAATTATTCTCTGCAATGAGTAATGGTTATGAAGATTGTCAAGAAGGTTTAGGAAACCTAAGTGATGGTATTACATTTTTTTCCAACTGCTTACACACATTTTCAAAACTATGTCTACTAACATCTCCTTCAAAATGTAACACTGCATTCAAAATGCCATAAACACATGTCTGAACGAAGCATTTGCATCAAATGGCGAACACTTCTTTCATAATAGTAAACTTTTGGATATACCATGTAAACACTGTTTTTCTAAATCTAAAGCACTTTGGTATTTCATAGGCTTATATCTACATTTCAATGCAATGTTCTACAGTGAAAGTATTCTGCTGAGAGGGGTCTGTAAACCAATGCAATATTGAAACAATTGAAATATTGAAAATATTTATTAGGCCAAACATTACTGTTGTATACAGTAGCATACAATAAAACCATAAACATATGTAAACCAAAAGTATATTCTTTAGAATACAAAGAACAAAATTGTGTGTCTGTGTAAGTGCGTGTGTGTCCTGGTAAACCCTACCTAATGGGGACAAAATATCCAAACAAAGATGGCAATATCCAAAATCCTTGTCCTTGTGGGGATATTTGTTGGTCCTCATGAGGAAAACATCTTATACATCATACTAAGTAATGTTTTTTGAAAATGTAAATATGCAGAATGTTTCCTGTGATGGGTTGGTTTAGGGGCCGGGGCCAGGCCAGTGTGTGTGTGTGTGTGTGTGTGTGTGTGTGTGTGTGTGTGATGGGTAGGTTTAGGGGCAGGGGCAGTGTAGGATGATAGAATGTAAAGTTTAGTATAAAAACCATTACACCTATGGAATGTCCCCATAATATATGAAAACACAACGTGTGTGTGTGTGGGGCATGTTTTTGTGAAATATCAGGACACAAATGTGTATAATGACATGGGTATGACATAGGTATTACAAAAAGAGGGTGAAATATGAGGACGTTCCCCATGTCCTCACTTTTCAAAATGCTTATAAATCACACAGGATGAGGTTTTTTTCACAGAAAGTAAACTGCGCAATCTCTTGTGATGGGTAGGTTTAGGGGCAGGGGCAGTGTAGGATAGAAAATACGGTTTGTACAGTATAAAATGCATTACGCTTATGGAATGTCCCCACATTTCACAAAAACAAACATGTGTGTGTGTGTGTTTGTGTGTTTGTGTCGTGTGTCCTCCTTACTTTGGTATCTGATTTTTTTCTGCACAGAACTATTAAACTATATTCAAAAATTGTATTTTGAGATTTTGCTGAACTGTTTAGAAATAGACACAACTCTCTAGACCTTTCAACAATAAACTACCAAAATGTTCATCATAAACTAAAAACAAGTATCACTTAATCAAGCAATTTATGAAAGATCAGCAATTTAAGGTACTCATTGTCTAAAAATACTTTAATTCCAGTTGACATCTCTATAGCAGGAGCCTTGCTCAAGGACAGTAGAATGTTTAGGACTTTTTAAATGTGTTTCTAATGCAGAGCCTTGACCACTACACTAAAACATTTGGCTTTTATTTTTAAGTCCCAACACCACCTTAATCTCTAGGGTTACCCCAACTAAACCCCCGCCCACCTGTCCACTCCACCCCTCACCCACCTAACCTTAACTCTTTAAGAGGGCGACACATCAAAGGGGTGAATCTCACAAAACCTGTCAAGAACATGTTGAGGTCATATACCACACCAAAACCAAATTAAAGAAATAAGAAATTGTGTTTAAAAAAAGAAGAAGAAATAAATGCAGCCTAATTTTAGTTGCAATCAAGATATTATCATGTAAATTGAGCATATCCTCCCAACTTTCATTAAATAAATAAATAGAGTTGAATTAGTGTAATGTAAAAAGTGTTTATTATTTAAAGGGTACATAACACACAAAGTTTCTGCCAATCTCATGTTAATTTTGAGTACCTATAGAGTAGTATTGCATCCTTCATATCTCCGAAGAGTTTAGTTGGATCATATTTATAAAAGAGTCATGAACACACACACACACACACACACACACACACACACACACACACACACACACACATGTTGGGTTTTCATGTTTTATGGGGACATTCCATAGGCATAATGCATTTTATACTGTAAACCGTATATTCCATCCCCCTACACTACCCCTGCCCCTAAACCTACCCATCACAGGAGACATGCTGCATTTTTACTTTTTCAAAAAACACATCACTTAGTGTGATTTATGACCTGTTTTCCTCATGGGGACCAAAAAAATGTCCCCACAAGGACAAGGATTTCGGATATTGCCATCTTTGTGGGGACATTTTGTCCCCATGCCGTAGGCATTACCAGGACACAAACACACACACACACACACACACACACACACACACACACACACACACACACACACACACACTCAATACATCATGGCATTATTACTTACTGGACAATACTTTTCGAAACTTGTTTGAATCCTGTGTATTTGGCACAGAAATACTCCAACATCATATGTCCAAATTGTTTTTGTTTGTTTTTTTGGCCATGTTTAGCATGATAATCCGACTCTTTACCAGTGTAAATAAGTCATAATGCATGAAATAGCATTAGACCCCCCTTCTAAATAGCATTAGACCCCAACCTTTGTATATTATAGTATGAATAATTTTAGTTGTACTGCCTTTTTTCCTTAAACATGATATTAACTCAATAGTTAACATGACAGGCACAACACAAAAAGTTTCCTCCGTTAAAGTCACAATCCGAAGTTCTCCCAAATGTCTACAAGTATTAGATTTCCATTCAGTTTCTATTTAAATAATCATAACTTAAGTAGGTGCGGTCAGTGGTGCACTGTAACCTTTTTAACCCCTTAAGACCAAATCTACTGATAGTACTGAACTACTGAATATTTCAGTCTGTGAGATGTTGGACAGATATGGATGTCTCTCCTGTTATCAGATTACCTGCACAATGGCATAAACAGGTCATCAGCCATGCATGACCTCACCTCATCTCATAGACTCAACTATACACCGTAATATCATATTCCACACACATTCAGCAGCATGCTGCTCCCTTATTGGCTGAAGAAAGTGTGGTCCATGATGTCAGGGCACTGTCTGGTCATAAGTTAAGAGCCTGGACAATTGTCTTTGTGAAAGTGTAATCTGAGAGAATCTTGCAATTCTTAAAAAAAAAAAATTCTAAAAACCATTTCTTTGATCAATATGCAGAGCAACAGAAAAACATTGTTTGAAATATGACCAGGAAATTAGAGTAGATAGGTGTTTTGTCAGTAGAAAAGGTTTTGCTGCATTTAACAAAAAAATAGTAATTACTAGTAATAACATAGTAGTAAAAAAAATTTCCGTCAATAACTTTAAAGATTAATAAGTTCAACAATAGAGACAACTTCTACAAAGATCTACAAAATTATAAATAAAAAATCCTGACTTATTTTATATTAGGTGGCCTTAACTACTTTGTAATTAATAATTTGATACAATGCACTGGATGAATTGTGTACATACATGTTTTATATTGTACTTACATTTTAAAAAATAACTGCATGTAATTACATCGGTAATTAATTTCTGTAATTACATTTATAATTGCATTGCTGACACTCCCCTTACACCTAACCCTACTCTTAAACCATACCACCACACCTCTCCCTAACTTTACCCGTATCCCACCTCAATATCAGCAAAAGTGTTTTGCAATACTTATATTTAAGTGCATAGTAGCTAAAGCAGCTAAATGTAGCAGTGATGAATGGGGACATGTAAATTAGCAGATGTTTCATTTAAAATAAAATGACCTATATAATGTATTATCTACAGATAGCATCCCTGCACCATGGTACTACCACTGGATTTTTATTTATTTATTTGTTTTCATAAGGAAAGAGAAGTGGATGCATTGTAGGCTGGATGAATGCCAAACTGCAGATAAATATGTAGATGCTGATAATTGTGCAGAGGGTTGGGTCAGTTCTGGCTGTTGTGCTTATTGGCTTTACCTGTCTGATAGCATCAGAGTCTCTGGCCTGCACGCTCACACCCTCAGGCCTCACACTGTTTATTTAAACTTAATCGTTTCAAAGCATCTTTTCACCGGTACTGAAAGATAGAGCCAGCGAGAGAAGAAAGGACTGATGCAAATCTCCTCTTTTCTCTGACAGGCTGCTTTCATGGCCCTTTTTTGTCTTACTGTTTGGGGTGTAGTGTTTGTCTCCAGTAGAATGCTTTTCATTAATCTCCACCTGAGGGCTTTTATAGCTCCTGATGCTTCGCAAGCCATAAAAATGGTCAATGTAGATTTATCAATGATTTCAGCTTGATTATGTGGGTAGGAATTTATGGACCTTCCCACATTTCAAGTGTCTCCATAGTTAGGGCAAAGTTCAAGAGTTAGAAGTGCCATGTTGTCCTTAGAATTAAAATTCAGCTTCATCACACACACATACAAAAACAAATATGCACATTAATACATTAATATATAAATATTTCTGTCCTCTAAACGTTAAAACAAGTTATTACTTTCAAAGAGGATAAAAAGTTCTAAAACTGTACAGTACTGTCAAAAGTTTTCAGGCTTGTCAGATTTTTGGAAGCAGTTTTACAACTAGAGAAAGAAAACCTGTTTGCAGAAAACAATGAAGCCTTCGCCTGAGGGGGGGAGAGTGATATGCTGCTCACATTGACAAGACCCCTCCGCTTCCCACATCCACAAACACTCACACACTCAAACACTCACAGTGTGTGTAATTTAAATGTAGATTGCTATGCTTCAGCACTTTGCTTCATACCTGTCCCCAGAGCATCTGCTTTCTGCTGTAAAATCTGTCACGTCATGCTGAAAGAATTTCTTTTTTTCGGCATAACGCTTGCGAGCAGAGATGTCAACATAGGGCATTCTTTTTGGATTAAACCTACTTTGGTTTCAGGACCACTGTTTGAAGTGTATTTCCCAGAAACATGCACTGTGCATGTGTGTTTCATGAAAAAAAAACTGTACATTTGTATTGCAAAAGTACCTGTATATGTTTGTAATGAGATTTTGTGTGAAATACTGAAAAAATGAAAGTAATAATAATTATAGAATTCTCATGGTAGAACACTGTTTGTTGAGGTATAATATCTGCCATCGCAACATAATCTATTATAGATTCTCCTTGGCACAAGCCTCTAATGGCAACCAAATACACAAGAGGACAGTGATATAAAGACAGAATTGTGTGTTCAATGAAATATTCACCGGAACTGAAAGCCTTAATGGAGAGTGTGGCGTTCATGTCTGTGGGGCGAAGGTGATTTGGTGACTACGGTCTCAATAAGCTTTGACCAATCAGTAATGATTGTTAAGAAGTTGATCGATCGGTGGCTGCATGTAACAGCCGCGACGCAACGGTGGCTGCATGCGTGGGCTCGTCTCCTTTCTGACCAGCCGGGCCCTTGAGGCCCTTGAGGGCTGCAGGGGTTGAGAACTTTTAATTATCAGCAGCTCCTCCAGTGGCTGAGGGGTCAATGACCATCACCCGATCATCAACACATGCATGATAAAGGAACACAATGAGAGGAGTGTGTGTGCCGGGGACATCAGCAATGGGGCCTCTTCAAGAACATGGAGATTCCACACAGTCATGTTCACACTGAAACACACAATTAGATAATGAGTTACTTTATGACATTCTACTGCTATTTTTAGTCTGGATCTTTCTGTTTATATCCCTAACAATACAGTTATGCTTGAATTAGTCTTTTTCTCTTTTTTATTTTTTTCTTACTTCTGTTTGAGCATAAGTTTCAATACTGTACCAAATTTATGAACATATTTATTATTGATATTATTTGTAATAAATCCCATATTTTATATTCTAACTGACATAAACATTATATATATATATATATATATATATATATATATATATATATATATATATATATATATATATATATATATATATATATATATATATATATATATATATATATATATATATATATATATATATATATATATATATATATATATATATATATATATATATATATACACACACGCAAGTGTTTTTGCTAGTTTTAGCCCGACGCAGTTATCATTTTCACGTACAGTGTCACGTTGTTTAAATAGCAAATGCAAATGTGCCCATCTGTTCGCCAATGGGCGTGCTGGTCTGAAAACGAGGTGTGTTCAGGCGCATTGTTGGCGCGTTGCTATTTTGAAAAAGTGGATTCGGACACGCCCCAAGTGAACCTGCTCCATGCACTTCAGACCATGCACTCAGATCATTAAAATAGGGCCCATACACTGTAAAAACATACTAAAAATACACTAATTGATTCAACTTAAAATAATTTGTAATCTGGGTGCCTTATTGTATTAGGTAAGATAAGAAATTTCAGTTGTTTTCACATACTGTATATTGGAGTTACCTAAACCTAGAATTAGTTGACAAACACAACATTTAAAGTTGTGCAATCCTAAATCCCAGTTGAGACAACATACATTTAGTGACACAAACAAACTTTTATTGCTATCTTGAGTGGTACAAACATAAAAATAATAAAATTAAATTAAACTAAGCATCTTGTTGAATTAATTTATCTTTTTTTAAGGCAGCCCGATTACTTTTTCAAAAATAGTTAATCTTATATTGTCTTATTTGAATGAATGACAAGTATATTCAACAGAACCTTAAGGTGTGGGCAAATTACGCAGTTCAGTTTATTTTCCAACAATACTTTATACAAACGAGTCATAGGCATTGAACAACATTCAGAACGCTATTTTATTCAATTTCCAAAATGACAGTAGCCTTTTTAGTATGAATGTACTAAGTATTAAAACACTACAATGTGGCATAGCTGAACTTTTTGATTCACATATTCAAACTCATACATGATGATGAACTGAAACGTTTCTCTGACAGTCTTTATCAGCATTTTATCATGATTTTACTCATATTTGCCTCAATATGCCCATCACATCAACCTCAATATATATATATATATATATATATATATATATATATATATATATATATATATATATATATATATATATATATATATATATATATATATATATATATATATATACACTCACCTAAAGGATTATTAGGAACACCATACTAATACTGTTTTTGACCCCCTTTCGCCTTCAGAACTGCCTTAATTCTACATGGCACAGATTCAGCAAGGTGCTGAAAGCATTCTTTAGAAATGTTGGCCCAAGTTGATAGGATAGTGTCTTCCAGTTGATGGAGATTTGTGGGATGCACATCCAGGACACGGCTCTGCTCCACCACATCCCAAAGATGCTCTATTGCTGAGATCTGGTGACTGTGGGGGCCATTTTTGTACAGTGAACTCATTGTCATGTTCAAGAAACCAATTTGAAATGATTCAAGCTTTGTGACATGGTGCATTATCCTGCTGGAAGTAGCCATCAGAGGATGGGTACATGGTGGTCATAAAGGGATGGACTTGGTCAGAAATAATGCTCAGGTAGGCCGTGGCATTTAAAACGATGCCCAATTGGCACTAAGGGGCCTGCACAGTGGTAACCACCACCAGCCTGCACAGTTGTAACAAGGCATGATGGATCCATGTTCTCATTCTGTTTATGCCAAATTCTGACTCTACCATCTGAATGTCTCAACAGAAATCGAGACTCATCAGACCAGGCAACATTTTTCCAGTCTTCAACTGTCCAATTTTGGTGAGCTTGTGCAAATTGTAGCCTCTTTTTCCTATTTGTAGTGGAGATGAGTGGTACCCGGTGGGGTCTTCTGCTGTTGTAGCCCATCCGCCTCAAGGTTGTGCGTGTTGTGGCTTCACATATGTTTTGCTGCATACCTCGGTTGTAATGAGTGGTTATTTCAGTTGCTCTTCTATCAGCTTGAATCAGTCGGCCCATTCTCCTCTGACCTCTAGCATCAACAAGGCATTTTCGCCCACAGGACTGCCGCATACTGGATGTTTTTCCCTTTTCACACCATTCTTTGTAAACCCTATAAATGGTTGTGCGTGAAAATCCCAGTAACTGAGCAGATTGTGAAATACTCAGACCGGCCCGTCTGGCACCAACAACCATGCCATGCTCAAAATTGCTTAAATCACCTTTTTTTCCCATTCTGACATTCAGTTTGGAGTTCAGGAGATTGTTTTGACCAGGACCACACCACTAAATGCATTGAAGCAACTGCCATGTGGTTGGTTGATTAGATAATTGCATTAATGAGAAATTGAACAGGTGTTCCTAATAATCCTGTGTGTGTATATATATATATATATATATATATATATATATATATATATATATATATATATATATATATATATATGTGTGTGTGTTCATGAACATAATGACTAATTTCAAGTTACTCAAACACTCCCCCATGCAGTTCCACTTCAAACATTGTTGGTCAAGAGCGAGAAGTTGACATGGACTTCTGGCTCATGGACATCAGCTCAAACAAAGAGAGCAATGTTTTGATAGCACCACAGAGCTGTGCTAGTATGTTTTCATGGCATAATGCATAATCCAATATTTGATTATGCATTATAATACAATATCTTCAATAATATATTTGAATACATTTCTCTTGTTGCCTCTGCACAACATGAGGTCAGATGTATTCTGATTAGAGCTACAATTGCATCATGATAATCTGACTTTACACAAATCAAATTGGCGCAATTTCGGTTAGACTAAAGCGTTTACATGACATTAGATGACAAGATTAATTACTATAGTCCACCTCAAATCAAACTTTTATAGTACCCATAATTGTCTCTCACATAACTGGGAATTTTGGGGAAATTGCCAGAAATTCTCTAATCAGAAAATTAGGGACAAAATTGAACATTTTAGAGAAAGCTATAAAAACACGATATTCAAAAAAAAAAAAAAAAAAATTGTAAACAGACATTTACAGACATTATTATTTTAAAAGTTATTTTGCAAAAATATATTTATATAGTGCTTTAAACAATACAGATTGCTTCAAAGCAACTTTACAGTAATAACCAAGAAAAACAGTGTCAGCGTCACAAAATGCTTCTGCATTACACACTAAACAATGTGATTCAGTATCCTGTTAATTCCATTAGTAGTCAGTCATAGGCACGCAGCACGCACAGAGCAGAATTTCCTGCGAATGACCCAAGAGCAGCATCGGAGTAAAGAATGATCCTACTTTCTCACAATGAACAAACTCCTGGAACAAATTTCAAGCGGTGTGTCTAGCACTGATAAACTACACCCTGCAGTTTAATGACATGTTTTACATTCAAGTCATCAAAGCATTAGCATTACACCCATTACAGAAACTCCTCAGAAAATTTTTCATTTTATATTGACACAAATATATGTAGGCCTATTTTTTTGTGCCTGTCTTTGCCATTAATTACGTTCAGCTATTAACTGTATAACTATATATAATTTTGCTATTAATAACTTAGACTATATGTTTTGCACACATTGCACATCCTTTCATATCTATGCAGGTACAACAAAGAGCAAAGGGTCAAAACACTCTTCATCACGCAAAAAAAAAAAAAAAAAAACACATTCATACCAGGATTTACACCTAGAAATTAAACCTGTGGTTTAAATAACATCAGTCAAATCCACACATCTGAAAATCAGGCCTGGATAAAACACAGAATAACATTTGTATAATGCTTTGTTTATTTAACATTAGTAATATCATGCATGACTTTAGTACAGAGTCATAATTGACCATTTCTTCCTAATTAATCGTATTTTTTTTCTTGCAGCATATTTAGAGGGTGAATAATGGCAAGCCAGAGCACTTTTTCTTTTTTCTTTCTTTCTTTCTTTCTTTCTTTCTTTCTTTCTTTCTTTCTTTCTTTCTTTCTTTCTTTCTTTCTTTCTTTTTTTGAGGCCTGAGGCAGATGTGGAAGTGCCCAGTTTTGTCCTCTACCATATGACTTGTTATTTTTATCAAAAGCCTTTTTTTTTTTTACCAAAAACACCACTCTGCTTCTGTGCATCACTTCTTTTTGTGGCATTTTTTTCCTGTTTTAGCAACTAAAGTACTGCTGAATGTTTGTATTCCACACTCACAAAGCATGTGTGAGTGTGTGTACACACATTTGCATTTATTCCTCACTGGTTAGCCAGCTTGCAGTTTGTTTTAATTGTCAACACAATAATAGAACTGTCCGTCCTTTAAATTGTAAAAAAAATGACATGGTAGTCTACTGTGGATGAGGCCTCATTCAGATTACTACAGTATGAAGTTGTATAATAATATAAGGATAAATCAATCTGGCATAGAGGTCTATCTGCTGGTTATATAAGTGTGTATCAGCCATTTAGAATTGTATACTGATTTATAGGATGTTGGCCGCCAATGACATCTAGTAAATCATCGCAATATGATTTTAAATACTCACAGAATCTTCATTTCTATTTATAGTTCAGACCATAAACACATTTGTCTTTGTAAAACAATGAACTCTTGGTATCTTTGGGACCACCATCAATGAATGTGCTATTTCTCTTTTTTGGCCATCGTTGTTGTGATCTGTTACGACTGCTGCAATGAAAAGTGTGGGAAAGAAACATGTGGATGCCCTGGTCCCCCCATAAAGAACCACAAGTACCTCTTTGTCTCAGCACAGCATTTGTATTGTGTTGGCAGAAGTTTCCGTGGATGACCTCCCGGAGTGTAGGGCTGTAAGAAGGAGTCTTTTAGGCTGCACGGTCTGCCCAGGTCCCTTTAGAGTCCAGATCTAGTGAATTAGTCACCACTGCTAACTCATTGTCTCCTCAATGTGGCATGTCAGAGCTGGCCTGACAGAAGAAGACCCTGGCTGATGGGAAGGGTTAGGGTAGGGCCTGTAACAGGGGTTAACTTAATGCATATGTCACCTTCAGTCCACACAATAGCACAGTGAACAGGCTGTACCATCAGGTGGTCTCATTTAGCACAGTGTGTGGTATTTAAGCAGATATTGACCTGACTGAGTGCTCTCCTTACTGTCCAGTTACAGTTAGAAGAGTCCACCTTGGGAGCATCTTAGTAGCCCTTCTCACTATAATACTGATACAGGCAGCATAGCACAGTAAGCAAGAGAAGCCTTAACCATTAGCAGTTCACAACGCAGAGGGACAAACAAAGTTTATGAGGACTGGCAATCCTAATCCCATTGCGCAATTACATTGTTTGTCCCAGGGTATTGTGAAGCTAGGGTTGAGAGTTAAGTCCAACTGTAAAGCTGTTGTGACCATAATTGACAAAGTAGGACATGTTTCTGGATCAACATCCTTGTTGGTCCTGGTACAACATTCCTTTCAACCAATCAGATTTCAGTAATAAAAACAGGTATGGCTAGGTTTGGATTTAGGGCTGGAGTTAGAGACTTTTAGTTAGAGTGAGAAACCACATTCAAATCAGTTTATCATTAACCTCTAATCTGAGGTACAACTCGTTGTTCGTGTTTGTCTTAGAATTATGTATGGATTCACAAAATTTTGGCCATTGAAGGTTTTCGGCTCAAAATACCATTTTCAGTTTTGGCCAAAAATGTGTACAGAAAGAGTTCCTTCAAAATTTGGGGTGGGTGAGGGTATAATCGATTTCCATTTTTTCCAAAACTATCTCACATCCAATTCATACGTATTTGTACGAGGTGGCTAATTAGTACAAATTCGTATGACCTCACTTGTATAAATTTGTACGATTTGTCTAAACCGCAGTGAAGGGTAGGTTTAGGGGCAGGGTTTGAGGTTAGTTCATCATACAATCATACAAATTGGGCAACTCGTAAAATACGTATGAAGTGCCGTGAGATTGGGTTGTGTCCAAAATATTCAGTTTCAGTTTCCTAAAATTTCCATTTTGGTGCATTGCTAGTATTATTGTTAGGACTAAAGATAATACAGGAACACGTCTTACCTGACATAATCAAGAAGGGCGTAGCCCAGGACAGCTAATCTTTTACGCAAGAAGAAAGATGTAGACTCTAGAGGGAATTCTAGAGCAAGGAGCTTATGCTAGAGCTCCACACATTGACATCTGGCTCATAATTGTACTGGGGTCAGGGACTGACAAGGCCATGATGAATGAGGAACTAATCTGCTCACTTCCTCTGGTCAAGTGATAAGACAGCGAGAGGCAAGAACCGTCTCTAGTCTATTTGTACCCAAAGTATTAGAGATTCATCACAGCACATTACTCTCTATATAGGGCTGAATCAAATCCATCTCTCTGTTATGTGCTTCTAAAGAAAAGGTTAATGTGCCATCATAATGTGAACATAAGATCTCTTTTAAAGACGTGTTGAACTCGGGGTGAACTCTCCACCGCCAGACTCAGCTAACTCTTCGTCATGTTGTGGCAGCTAGAAGCTGAGGGAATTCAATTAATACGATTAAATGCTCCTCTACCAAGGGCAGTGCTGGAAAAGTTCAAGGCTGTGGTGAAAGCAGAGTCATGATAATACAGATGACTCCTCCCTAATTAAGATGTGTATATGGGTGGAGTTTTGATGGGAATAATGACGGTCCAGAAGGTGAGAACAACAGCAGCAGGTGTTGGGATCTCAATGACAAGCATATGCCTGAACATGCTTGACTTGGACACGGGAAGAAATTATGTCCTGGCATAGCTAAAGATTTTCATATCTTCAGCCTTGAGTGTTCTCCAGAAAAAGAGTCCAGGAAGAGGCTGACCTAATACTCCCACTATATCTAACCCAAGATCTGAGACAGACAACAACAACCTAATTTAAGCTTTTTATATGCACAGAACCTCATGATTGTGGACATACCAATGGACCTGCTGAAAATTAAGAGCCAACTCATACGCTAACCAAAGCTGGCTGGTAATATTTCACTGAATGAGCTTTCCAAAAACGTTATTCCATTCATACAGCACGTATCCTGTTTACTTTCTCCCTCCCTTCCAAATAAACAGACAAGCTGCTTCAGGCTTGTAATGTGCAGCCTGTGCTCCTCTAATTTTTCTTTAAGCATCTCTCATGTTTTCCTCTCTTTTTCCTCTATCTCATCTATTCATCTATTACTGTCAACTGGCCACATAAGTCACCAATGATAGGCACCCTGCAAGCCCTGACCATCCCTAGTGCAAGGGACAGACAATGCATAAAGGCTTGTCTGAGGGGGACTCTCTGGCCCCTATTCAGGATGGTGACACCCAGCTGCTTAGCTGCGTCCTGCAGACTGTGGCCCATTGTGTTGCTTTAGTCACATCTTTACCCAATAGACTCCCCCTGATGATCTATAGCTGGGCGGCAGTGCCGACCCAGACCGGCACCATGGACCTTGCTGGGTGTCTCACTCCTGGGGTTGACAGATAGCCTGTCAGTTACTGTTTTCCACAATAGTGTCTTAAATGAGTGACTCATCTGTCAATATCATACATTTCTCCCACCACTAAGAGGGTCTGTATCTGAAAATCAGTTTATTTGCTCACATTTTAGGGAGTTTTCTGGAAAGCTCTTTACCTACTGAAACTTTCAAGATGGCGTTTATCAATGACACAAATCAAACAAAGTTTTTGTGTTCTTCTTTCTTTTCCTTTTCCCAGTTCTTCAATTCCAAATCAAAGGGTAAGCATTCTAAATGTCTGCATGGTTTCAATCAAATGCAGTTAGAGCAGTTGCTCGGCATTAAAGACAGGCAACACAGGAGATATGTCCAGTTATCCCGAGCAGTCGTAAAGGGTATATTAATGGTTTATGTACCTCACTGGTGCATTGTTAATGGCAAATGACATTTACTGTGTGATGCAGTCCAGGCCATTGTGAACACTTTATGGTTGATCTATCATGTCAAATGCTCAATAATAAAAATAAAAAAAACCCTGGTAATGTCAAACAAGACTCAACACAAAGTCTCTACCCGAGGGCTAGATATAAACCCCCACACTGCCCTTCACACCAAAATGATTAGTTAATATTTTTTTAAATGTTCTAGAAATTAATCAAACCTATCTTATATTTATTTTGTGAATGTGTACAAACTCCCAGGATTTGTGTCACTCCTACAGTTACACTAAAATGTATATGTATATTATCGAAAATGAGCGGAAACAACTATAAAACACTGTATTATGCAATCCAGACAAGTACTTTGGCAGTCATTTTATAAAGAAAAACTATGAGTCTGCGCACATACATATTCAAAATCACTTGCCTATAGACTAAACAAGTAATGCTAATGTACATGTGTCACCGTTCTCAGAGATTAACAGGTTTTTTTACATTTACACGAAGAGGTATCATTTTAAAACTATTTCAAAAACTAGCTTTAGCTAGACAATAACTTTTTTCTACAGCTGATGTACAGCCAAAACAATCACTCTTCCATTAATTTATCACTGTAAAACTGCTTTGAAACAATCTATATTGTTAAAAGCATTATATAAATGAAGGTGGCTTGACTTGACTCTCAGACGTGAGCATTCCTGTTCTTTGAAGCTTGTTGTGTTGTGCTATTTAAAAAAATAAAAAATAAAAAACGGAGAGGAAGAAAGAAATAAAAAAGCTCTACCTGGTAGAAGATTTCACCCACATTTGCTGCTTTATTTCTTGTTTTTTCTTTTTTGCTCTTTGGTATTTTCCATAGCACAAATGTGCCAGTGACAATGATAACAATAATGATCAGAGTCTAATGATGGTGCTTCAAGGATTTGTGTTTTGTGGACTGTGACAAACATGAAAAAAGGGGAAGAGGGAGCAAATGGTCTTCTTTTAAAAAGCGTGACGCTTGATTGAAGTGTAAGGTTTGGGTTAATTGCAGCCAGAGCTTCAGACCAGGAACAGATGCCACACTCGTGCATCAATAAATGCTTATAAGTTACTTATTTAGTGCTGCCTGCCATGAAGGGAAATGACACGACTTTAAGCACAAGTGCCCCAGGGTCGATTCCCCCACTCTTTGTCTTGTCATCTCATATCTTTGGATCTACTCTAGAATAAACAGCCGTAGACAACAGGGCATACTGAAAAATACAAATGACATACGGCAAAATACAAACCTTCATGCTTTACAGGCATGTTATTCCTTCTGTTTTGGGTGCCTCACATCAGAACAGTTCCTGACTAACAGATTTCCCATTGTAGAGTGGAAGGTAATATTAGGCTTGAGGTTTTCTTTTTTTAACACACAAAAAATATGTTTCAAAAACAATATTATACATACAGTCTTATTTTAAAGGGTAGACGTGCCATACATATTAATGAATTTCTGACAATGGCAGAGATATGAAATTGTACAGAGATGTGGAATTGTTGTTGTTCTCATTAATAATTATACAAAGAATATAGTGAAAATTACTTTTTTTAAGAGATACTACTAAACATTACTGATAAAGAATGCATTTTTATGTATTTTCTTGTCTTTCTTCCAAGCTAAATATTCACTCAACAGATGTGTCGTTCCTTTGAAGTTAAACTGTCATTGTATGACACTTTCTCTCATTGTCATGAAATATGCTCTCTCTCTCTCTCTCTCTCTCTCTCTCTCTCTCTCTCTCTATATATATATATATATATATATATATATATATATATATATATATATATATATATATATATATATATATATATATATATATATATATATATATATATATATATATATATATATATATATATATATATATATATATATATATATATATATATATATATATATATATATATATGCCTCACAAACACATAAATTCAAGCTGCTATCGAATTGTTGCAGATCTGGTTAATCAACTTCTATTTGCATATTTGAGCACAAGCAGCAACCATCACAGTGACAGAACACGGATCTGAGGTCAAGGTAAAGAATGCTTCAAAGAAAGAATGTTTGTTTGTGGCTAAGAACAGACATGTTGTTGCTTTACAAATGCTTTGAGCTCCAGTGAATATAATTGTAACTTTTTTTTAAGGGATTGCCACATATAATAAGTACATTTGCACATTATAGTATAATGTGTGCTATTTGTAAAGAATGTACTAAGAATTATACCTTGCTATCTCATCCATAGGCATGTTTAAAATAATGGGTATATTTCAGAGAGCTGAAAATATTCTAGTACACTTTATTTATTATATATATATAGTATCTGTATTATTAGAATCTAATGTGAGCATATTATATGCACAATTAGCAACTAGATTTTTTTGTCTTTTTTAAAATAACAAAAAACACAAAATGCTCTCACACACACACACACACACACACACACACACACACACACACACACACACACACACACACACACACACACACACACACAGGGCAGTGGAGGGCTACAGTGCTCATTCACCATTTAAACATAGAGCAGAAATTAGCCTGAAGATGAAATGCACAAGCAGATCTCTGGCACAATGCCACTACACACACATCAACCCACAACAAAACAAAAAGAGAGGGAGAGGTGAGATGCACATGGAGAGGGAGAGTGAGAGGAAGATGGAGAAAAAGTTGCAAATAATGACCAGCTAACAGGGTTAATGCCTGATGAATGATGTCATGGAAAATTTGGCTGTGCTGCTGAGCTGTGTTGCGGTGATCTGTTCTGTGCTGTGTTTTGCTATGACAGGATGGCCAGAGAGTTGAGCTGGGTCAGGCCGAGCCGGGCCTGCCCAGACCGAAATCAGTGTACCTGACCTTTTAATCAGCTTCCCCACTTTCTACTGTTTCTTTAGATGTCTATTACACATTTCCACACTCAAATGCAAGCAAATCAATGTCAGATTTGGTACTTTACTAAGTGACACTCATATGCGTCACGAAATATGCATTACATTTTTGTAAAGATGTACATCATGTGTCGGTTGTAGATGTGTGTGTGTGTGTGGTGTGTGGGGGGGGGGTCATAGGGTCATGCTTTTAAAGGTCATAGTGAGGCAGTGTTAGGGCAAGAGTAAGTAAGTGACTCTTTCTGCTACGCTGACTCTGTCATATCCTCTACTGTTTTCCAGACACTCACACTTGACATAACCTCTCTCACACACTCACACACACCATTTTCTGTGTATGTAAATACTCTTCACTAAATTAAATGCAGTTAAAATGTGCTGCAAGCAATGTCATTCGTTTTGCTAACTTTAACCACACACCATCTCTCTAAAACCCCACCCTTCAAAGAAATGTCAGCAAACTCGATGTCAGCAAACCTGAACGTGCAAAATCATTGACAGGTAGGGAGTGTATATTGGCTATAGTATTCTGAAAGCACAGGCTTCTCTCACTTGTATTTCAGGGATATATGTTAGGTAGGGTAAGGATTCCAGGGTTTGTGAGTGGTCAGCATGACATTGCTGTGCCATTTCTTTCTGGACGGGCTGCCTTTTTGACGTCCAAGTCTCTGATATTCTGGTATCTAGATATGGTTCAGATCACCTGTTTTATCGGTGACAATTGTCTGACAACTTAGATTTAATACCATGGTCCAGTTTCACAGACAGGACTTTAAGCCAGTAGTAGGCCTTAGTTCAATTAGGACATTTAAGTAGATTTTATAAACATGCCTTGTCGTCCTGCATGTCGAGACAAAATTATGGTACAGACATATTTTTTTCAGATATGTCAGTGCAAGTTTCAGTTAAAAGAGCTCAAACATGTATTTTAGTCTGGGACTGGGTTTAAGCTTTTGAGAAACTGTTACAAGCGTCACAGGCTGGAATTTTAGTAACAGCATTTTATAGTTCCTAACTGTAATGTCATTCAGTTGTATAGCATACAACTCAAAATAAAATGCTCATAACTGATAACAAAAATAAGATGTACATTTATTTAAATTAAAAGTAAATATATGGGATGGTTTGATCATTTCCCTATAAATAAGGTTCTTACTTTTATTACTTAAAAAAAACATTATTTTAACAATATTTTACCATTAAAAAACATAAAAATGTCATACAATGTCATAAAATGTCATATTTTACTACAGTATCTTAAAATGTTTCAATAATGTATTTTATATTATGTTTACTGTAAATGGCAAGGTAACAGTTAAAAGGTTTTACTGAATTTTTACTTTTAATTTTACTAAATTTTACATTGAAAGTCCTAAAGGTCTTTCAATGCATGTTTTGTAAGTATGGAAATCAGTGTATTGCACCAAAGTTATATATGTAGTAACAATAAGGGCACTGCAGTCTGCCTGAAGACCGAAACAATGTATGTTTATAATGAATACAAGTATTTAATTTAACATATCTGTTCTGCACTTTGAGTAACAAGTGTAAAGTGCAGACGAAAGCCAAGAAAACCATATCTGGTGTCAACAAATCTCATGCTGCGTCAACATTTTTCTTATACTTTTTTTTATCTTATTTCTTTCACCTTTTTTTCTTTCCTTTCCCTCGTCTTCTTCTTTTCCCCTGAAATTGATTTCTTCTTGTTTGTCTTGGCAGTAATGAGATCAGCTGTGGGATTACATTTCAATGGCATAGCACCTTCAACCCCAGGCAAATGATTTGTCCAAACTTAATAATAAAACACTTACAATGTATTGTCAGAGGTAAACAGTAGTTGTAATAAAACGTTGCCTGGGGTACAGACGTCTTTTAACTTGTAAAACCCTATTTGGGTTGGCCTACACACCTACTGTAACCACACTGATATGATGAAATGAACTGCATTTAGACGAACGAGGAGTCCAAATCTAAGCGTTCTGCTGAGGACACCCAAATATCTGACCAATGAGACAAACACACCAATCAAACATTTATTTTAAGTCTTTTTAACACAAGTGTTTAAAACACTTTCTGTGTGCTGAAAAAATATTTTCTGATGTGTGTTTGCATTGGAAAATGTTATCTACATACACCTGTAAAATATTAGCTTGTTAGCATTTCATTGTGAAAGAAGCTAACTACACTGAAGCTACACTGTTAACCCTAACGCTCAAAATAATTAATTGGTTTGAGCCAACTCAAATAAAACAAATGAACTTTTATGAGTATTTAGAACTTAGAATCTTTTTTCTTTTTAGTTCACAAAAGTGACACATTTTAAGTAATTAAAATTGCATTGAATTGTTTCATTGTTTTGATTTTTATGAACTTTAAATTTAGACTAACTTAAATTTAACTGAAACTAGGCTGGGATTTCTATTTCCCAGCATGCTTTATTAAGTGTTATATTCTGTGTGTGTGTGTGTGTGTGTGTGTGTGTGTGTGTGTGCGTGCGTGTGTGCGTGTGCGTGTGCGTGCGCGTGTGTGTGCAAGATTAACATTAAGTGGGAGATTTAGTAGTGTTTAATGTTTTCTCATGCAAGTTTCTGTTATGTTGGGGGTTTTTCAACACTATCTCACAACCCATTTGTACGTATTTGTACGAGGTAGCTAATTCATATGACATCACTCATATGAATTTGTATGATTTGTCTAAACTGCAGTGATGGGTAGGTTTAGGTGTGGGGTTTGAGGTTAGGTAATTCATACAAAATCAACTTGTCAAATACTTATGATTTAGCAAAAATCATTCCAATTCATACGAGTGAGCTCAAACAAATTCGTACAAATTAGTCACCACTTAAAATATGTACGAATTGCCGTGAGATCAGGTTGGTTTTTTTGTAGGGTTACCATCATGGTGATGAGAGGAGCATGAGCTTAGTTTGAGAACAGATATATATATATATATATATATATATATATATATATATATATATATATATATATATATATATATCAACGCTATCTCACGACCAATTCGTACATATTTTTGAGGTGGCTATTTGCAAATTTGTACGACCTCACTCATCTGACGTTTTGCCTAAACCCCAGTGATGGGTAGGTTTAGGGCGGGTTGAGGTAGGTCATTCATTACAAATTCATACGAATTTGCCAACTCAAATATATGTACGATTTAGTAAAATCGTATGAATTCACAGTGAGGTCGCATAAATTGCATTTAATTAGCCACCTCGTAAAATATGTACAATTGCCGTGAGATAGGGTTGATATATATATATATATATATATATATATATATATATATATATATATATATATATATATATATATATATATATATATATATATATATATATATATATATATATATATATATATATATATATAAAATGTATTATATTGCTCTTCTCATTCAGAAAGTGCTATGCTAATGCTAACAAAGCATTGTGTAACCAATTAGCAAGGTATTATTTATTGAATTAGCTAGTTAAAGCTAGTCAACTACTAAACATTTGGGATTACATGATATTTTGAAGTTCAGTGTATGAATTAGCTTACTCAAATATTTCAAGTTCAGAGCAATTCAAATGTATGAATACAAAACAAAAGTACTGCTTACTTAAACTTTAAATTCCTTAACTCAAAAAATGTGAGGCAACTTATTCAGGTTTACGGTGTACTGTATTTTTGTCTTGCACAAAATAATGTATTGCAGGACCCTATTTGGTGACACTTTATATTATGTGTCTAACTAATTAATAATTATAATAATAATAGTTAGGTACAATGTACTTATTGTGTTTATGTTGTATTGCTGGGATATGTTTTACTGTTGTATTGTTGTATTGTGTGATCTAGGATACGGGTAAGGTTAGGGACAGGTTTTGTGGTATGGTTTTGTTTAAGGGTGGGTTAATGTGTGTAAGGGAGGGGTCAACTGTGTAATTAATTATAGATACACAATAAGGGCTTTGTATCAAGTTATTAATTTAAATGTTACAAAGAGGCGATATATATATATTATTATTTATTTTTTTAATAAATAACATCATTAAACAGATATATGTATACTAAGAGGGATGAATCAGTTGATTTGCCAGTGTAATATCTTAGCAGACCATTTTTAATGCATTTGTATATTTGTTTATTTAATGCATTTGTTTATTATCAGTTCCCTCAGCAAGTAAACTTTCTGTGTACACACTTTGACAAAAAAAACAGTGATGCAGCGTTTTATCATGCTGTTACACTACTAAAAATGCAGTTACGTTAGTGTTCCTAATTTTAATTAGTTATTCGTCAACAGTCTAAGTAAATTCCATTAAATAAAATGATTAAATTCAATCTTTCACAAAACTTGTCATTCTGATGCATTTTGACTCTCCACCTAGAATGTCTAGAGTAGACTGTGAAAAAAAAAAAAACATAATTTACACTAAAGTACCAATAAAATTATCATATTACTGTGCGTTTTGTTTTTCTCTTTGGAAATGGTACTCTGGTACTTTGTACTACCTTGTACAGTCAATATAATTAATTGTTTAGTACCATGGTATCATTGTAACTGACTATGGGTCAAATTAATGGCTTGCATATATGTGTGATTCTTTGAGTATGTTCATGTACATGTGCCGATACCAATGAAGTGCAGAGAAAGTGTTTTTATGTGGAGTTTTCAGTAGATTAGTCAAACACCTGTTTGCAGTGATGGAGAACAGCAACCGTTAATAGCCTGTCATAAATCGCTCACTCTATTGCGCTGTCACCAAGTTGCAGTACCACATTTTTGGTGGTCTGGACTTCCAGTTCAACCCAACAGTTTTTGATTAAGAACACTAGGGCAAAGTGTGTTTCAAAGACAGCTTGAAGTGAGCTAAATCTGACAGAACCTTATTTTTATTTTTAACTCAAAGATTTAAAAAAATAAAAATAAAAAACAAAGATTAATGATCAAAAAGCCAACATTTTAAAAGTTTTTATTTTAGGGGTAAGTTCAAGGTTAGCCAGTAGTCATATTTGCTTTACATTAAAAAAAATAATAATTTTGTTCTTATTTATAAAGCTACCCTTGAAAAAATTTACTGTAAATTTACTGCAAATCTAATGGGCTGTAGGAGTTTTTACTGTAATCATACAGTACAGGAAAAAGTGTCTATGCATGCTTGTGTCTATATATGCGAAAAGTATACCATCTTGCTGAAGTCAGTCTTGTTTGAAATCTTCCTATTGTTTCATTTGGGAAAAACATTGTTTCTCACAAAAAGTGTGAATTCAAATATTGCTCTGATTTGAATAACTAACGGGCCTTGCACTGCTCTGGGGCTGCTTACATTTGACTGGTTATATTTTCATGTTCAGCACATTACGTGAATAACCCATAACATTGCCTATATATTATTTACATGATCCCCCTTGCAGAACACCCCCATTTACTTTCTCCAACATTGTCAGTGTGAAGCACACTTTTATCAAAACTAATGCTTTTGTCTTTTGATAGATGCAGAGCATCTGATTCGAGGAAATTAAGTCAGTCTTAGTAAAAGAGCTATTTGAAACAGACGGCCCTCTCCATGTGGTTAACACATAAACACAAAAATCAGCAGCATGCTCTCTTTTGTTTTCATTTTTTTTCTGTTTCAAGTCACACAAAAGAAAATGAGCAGAAGGGGAGTAAAATGAAGGCAACACCAGAGATGGGATCAGTTGTGCACAGACTCACCTTTTGGGCCAAACCCATTTAAAGCTGACACTAAAGAGATCGAATGAGAGAAAGGGGTATAGGACGACAGGACGCAGGGGTTGCGCAGACCCTGCCACAGTCTCTGTCTGGTTAATGCGGGTAGGCTGTAATAAAAAGCCACCATGTGCCAATTGAGCTTCCACAATTAACAGATTAGGGTGATAAAGAGGTGCATGACTGCGAGGCAGGGCTGCCCCCCTAGGCCTCAGGGCATCATGGGTAGGGAGTGGGCCGCTCTCCTGATGAGGGGGCCAGATAATCTCCTTCTCTCTCGCTTTCCATCCATTCTTAACCTCTCTCCCCCTCACAACCTTGTGCCCCGAAGCACCTCCGCAAATACCTGCTCAATATTCAAGCAAAAAGTGTTCAGGGCAAGTGGCACGTCTGCAAAGGAGAGATACAAAAGCCGGGCGGAAACAAAAAGTGTGACATCTGCTAAAATGATTGCGAGTAAATATGTTTGACAATTATTGTTTACAGTGACAGTGGTAACAGTTCACGAGATCCAACCACATTTCTGTTTGCATTGAGGCAGATGGGCCTACAGCGATTCATTAGCAGCCTGTCAAAAGCTTCATTCCCAACTTACTTTTATTGTGTGGATCTGCTCAACAGTGGGAGGAAGCCGCTTATTTGGCATAATGATCACGATCAATTTGCCTGTTATAAATCACTTGATTTTCTGTCATTCTTTTTGCTGTCCTTTTCGATCTTTTAAATCCTTTCGATTTTCTCTTTTCTTCCCCACTCTTTCAAGTCTACCACTGTAAATATTTACTCTTTAGTGATGGTTCCTTGATTTTGTGTCTTTGGGCCGTAAGTTAGAATTTGCTTTTGTGTTACTGAAGGATGACTTTAACATTTGAGAATATTTGGAGAGGGAAACAGCCGTGATGATGTCCCGAGGGAAGCAACAGAATCTTTCGGCAGCCAGATTTTTCCAGAATCGTTCGCAATCAGCCAAGGTTCTGGCTTCCAATGGTTAGATGCTTTCAGTGTCAAACCTCCTTTTTCTCGATAAACCATAATCTATAGATGTAAATCTTTTCTTACTGCAAACAGTATTATGTTGGTCTGCGTTCATGTTCTTGCCTATATCCCATTTCACTACTGATAGTCTACAGGGGCAGGTGCGTGCAGTTATAGACATGCAAAGCACATGGTTTGAATGTGGCACGCAAATATGCCTGCCGTGATCTGACACAAGAAGCTTTGAGAGTCCCACACCGACAATATTTAGCCACCATCTTTAACACTGTGAAACAAGGACACAAATAGAGACTAATAAATGAGTCCCTCTCCCCTTGAGTCCCCATCACTGCTGATCTGATCCACTCAATCAAATGTGTTAAGTCATAATTAACCCCAGCTCCCGTTGCTCTAATTGAAGCCTATTAGATGCCGCGTGATGCCGGCACAAACGGAGGAGGAGACCAACAGCCATTGGATTGATAAGCAAAGTACAGCGACACCTCACACAGTGAGCAACCAACACTTAATTATCAATGAGCTTTTTTCAGCTCTCTATTCTTCTTTCATTCTCTGACGCTCTCTTTTTCTCTCTCGCCTGCTGCTATCGGGCCTCAGGCTCTACAAGTAATGGACTACTTTAATGAAACTTGTGTTAAACACAGTCAAGGATGAGATATTTATTGTGAATTTGATAGCAAACATCAGTGAGGGAAGTGACAGTGCAACTGTCTTTGAAGCTATTTTGTTATGTTCACATGATCATCCATACTTGGTTGTTTATTTGGCCTTTGAAGGTACATATATGGCCATTTCTCCACCCAGTTAATAGCCTGAAGCTGATAAAATGACAATTCACAATTTTAACAAGTAACCTACTCTATATGTGACCCTGGACCACAAGACCAGTCACAATGGTCTTTTTTTTTTTTTTTAAATGCATACATCATCTGAAAGCTGAATAAATAAGCATTCCATTGATTTGTGGTTTGTTAGGATATGATATAACAGTTTGAAGTATACAACTAGGATACAACTATTTGAAAATCTGGAGAATATTGCGAAAAAATATATGAATATTGAGAAAATCGCCTTTAAAGTTTTTTTAATTAAGTCCTTAGCAAAGGCATATTAATAATAATAGCTACATTTTTTATATCTTTACAGTAGGAAATGTACAAAATGTCTTCATAGAACATAATCTTTACTTAATATCCTAATGATTTCTGGCATAAAAGAAAAATAGATCATTTTGACCCATACAATGTATTGTTGGCTATTGCCACAAAATATATCCGTGATGACATATGTTGAATCACGGCCTGCAAGTTACCAATCATTCCCTTGCCATATTTCTGATGAAATGATGGCTCATCAACAAGACTTAAACAAATATGATAATAAAATCTAACCATAAAAGCCAAAACATAATGTAACTGAAAGAAATTGTTGACAGCATATACTTTCTTGAACTCTCCTGCAATGTCTGCAATTCTTTTAATAATGATAAGCTGAACAATTTCAGCGTTTCATGCAGGTGATGCAATAGCTGAGTTGTTGGTTAAATGGAAATTGTTGGGAAACACCTTCACTGACTCAGGATCGTTTCTTATAAGTGTCTTTTGTTCATGCCCTTAAAGAGTTCTGGCAAAATAGCAAGAATTAGAAGAAACACGCTGACATAAAATGGATTTCAAAATGCTTGCTGTTATTGCCACTGTATTTTTGATCCTATGTTCCTATAATTAGTTATCTGAGTAGGTCCCTACTCTCAGGAATCACCCACCAAAATAAAACCCTGATTGTGACCTCAAGTCTATCTCAAGCAATGGCTTTTTTTCTGCCTGAATCCAGGAACACCACAGAAGGTGATCCGTTGTGATGCATGATGGAGCAACCTCATTGATAAACCACCCTCATTGATAGAACAACATTCCCAGAAGCTGAAATGTTTAAAAGAAATAAATGTGCAAAAGAAATAAAAGGAAAAACATACACTCCCATGTTATCTCCAAATGCTGAGTGGTCTGATAAAAGAGGAAGAGCAATGTGTCTGGATCTTTTCAGGATGCTGCAAACTCTGGCATTTTTTAGAAGAGTGTATTTAAAACCCTGGTGTTTTCTTGAAAAAAAGTTTTATTTTTTAGTCTTGCGAATTGGAAAGGTTTCATAAATGATTGGGGATTTAACCTTTAAAGTATTTTGAACTGTTTAGCAGCGGGCTATGCTTGTCCCACCAACCGTGTTGACATATACTTGGCGATTCTTTTCGTATGTGTCCAAGTCTTGTAAGCGGATTTCAAGTCCTCTATTGCATATCATTGTAAAATTGTTAGAAAGATGTTTGAGACTCTGTTTCAGCATTTTCTGAGAAGTTTTACATTATGATCATGACCTCTAACTTAATAATTGTTTATCTTATAGCCTACAACCAGAATTATACAAACATCCTACAACTTACATCACAAAGAAAAAGTTAAAGCATGTTTCAAAACGCAATTTCCATAGGGGTTTCAGTCACAAACAATACATATTATTAAAAACGTAGAAATGGTGCCATCAATGGACACTGTTTACACCTGGCATTCGTGTCCGTTTATGGCCATAAACGATTCGTTCACTTCAACCAAATTCGGAGTTGTTTGGTTGAAACAACTTGCATGGTTAAGTTTCTGTATTGAATATAAATGCAACTGAAAAGATTGCAAAAGCATGTATTCTTAAACATTTATGTAACAAATAAATAAATAAGTGCATTTAAAAAAAAAAAAAAGATTCTAAACACTCTCTTTTCCCAATGTCAACCAGCATCAGCTCTCGTGTTCAAACGTGTTTTAAATTGCATGACACATAAACTCGTCTAAATAGCTTTTTGATTTAAATGGTTGGTTTTAATGGGTTAATCTATATTGTGCTGAGATTTGTTTTTTGTTTTTGTATGTGTGTGTCTAATGGTGTTCGAAAGGTGAGCTGCAGATGTTGCTTTTGACTAATTAGATAATTGGTCAAATGTGCCTGATGGTTTCTTTCTGACAAATTGCCTGGACAATGTAAATTTATATATATATATATATATATATATATATATATATATATATATATATATATATATATATATATATATATATATATATATATATATATATATATATATATATATATATATATATATATATATATATATATATATATAGTATTAATGTATTATAGTATTATAGTATTATAGTATAGTATTATATATATATATATATATATATATATATATATATATATATATATATATATATATATAGTATTAACGAGTGCTATAATAACATTTCACAACTCAATTCAATTTAAACAGATACACTCTAATTTAAACATATAAACAGATTCGCATTTGTGCAGTATCCTCTGTGATGTTTGTATAAATAAATATATCCGGTAGAGGTGCAATAAGCCAAACTGAGTGTTATGTGTATTGTGGGGAATGAAGAGAGCAACACAAGTGATCTGGCGAGCCCGTGTGTGTTTAAGTCGTTTATCAGGGTCGGGCACTGGCACTGCCTGCAGCTATGAGTCGCCTGGAGGAAGATTCAGACCATCATCATCAAACTTCATCATAACAGCACAGCTGCGCTCTGATGGAACAGATAGAGCCACATGAAATAGTGTTCTTCTTTAGTGTGAAATTATCACGTCTATTAATTCAGTCTCTCTCTCTCTCTCTCTCTCTCTCTCTCTCTCTCTCTCTCTCTCTCTCTCTCTCTCTCTCTCTCTCTCTCTCTCTCTCTCTCTCTCTCTCTCTCTCTCTCTCTCTCTCTACTTTTTCATCGTTTCATCGAAAAATGGTTAAGACAGAGTAACAAACGAAAGAATAATATATAGGCAAAAAAAAAACATATATATATATATATATATATATATATATATATATATATATATATATATATATATATATATATATATATAGCGTTCAACAGACAAGAAATATAATTAACAAATTCAACATAAAAATCATTACTGTATGTAGCCTAATGTAGCCTACAATGTAGTAAATTGTACAAGTAAATGTAAATGCGCAATTCAAATAATATAAAGTGGGTCCTCATTAGGCCTATTATAATTATTATTATTACTATTATGGTGGGCAATAGCTAAAAAAAAGTGTGTCAATTTTGCTGCAGGGTCTACAAGACTGTTAAGTCCATGAGTATTTTTATTTTTTTATGTTAAATCTTTTTGCCTAAAATTTTACTTCCTTTTATCGGTTACATTTATTGTGTAACGTATAACTTACTCGGGTTTTTTATTTATTTATTTATTTCATTTTCTACTCTATTTCTAAATACAACACTGAATGGCCACTGCATAACCCCTGACCTTCATATATCCCTTGGAACTTATAGTCATTCACATAAGCCAATCAATTTTTTAAAACATGTCATTATTTTGACGGTCTACATTTCGATTTCTGAAGAACAATATTGCATTGACATGAGATTATTTACTCATGCTTGATCATTCGCGACAGAAGAGGTGAATGGCCTATCGGGTGCCAACTGCCAATATAAGGCTATTGTATTCAATTAGTTGTTGTTGGTGTTTGTCTGTTTATTTGTTTGTTTGTTTGTTTGTTTGTTTGTTTGTTTGTTTCCTAAATGTTTTGTAATCACTCGTTTGTTCAACCATTGCGTTTAACTAAATATGTTAAAATATTTGTAATAAATATATAATATATAGGCCTATAATACATATTTTATTCGAGTCAATAATAGGCTATATGCCTATATAATATAATTCAAAGGTCGAATAATTGGCCACTAAACAGAGCGGGCTGATAGTTGTCCTCGTTTGTCACAAGATTTGGCTTTTGATAATTTCACAGTTATTTGATCATTTGACTCGTCGATGAAATTGACCCCGTGAGGCATCACTTTGACAGAATACATCCGGATGAGCAACGCTATGAATATAACTCTAACCAACAAGGAAATACAAACAAGCATATGAATAATAAAATGCAATAATGAGACGGCAGGTTCCTTCATACGCAATGTAGCCTATATGCTCTTGGTGAAGCGTGAAGCGGTTTGTTAAATGTTCACATCATTGGCGAGGTTCTGAGGTTTGATAAAAAGAGACAGCCCTCAAAAGCAGTTGATTGAAATGGCGTGTGCCTGGCTGACGGGAGCCAGAGCGGGACAAAGCCCTGCGAAAGCACGGCCACTCCAGCAATTATTCCTGCACGCTGAATTTGGATTAGTGCAATGGAAAGAAGCATATGTTTGGCCCGCGGCGACACTCCCCCCGGCTGGCTTCAGAGAATGAGAGGAGAGAGGGAGGCAGAAACTAGAATATCAACTATTTGTAGGAAAAGGGCGAGACAACAGTCGTGGATGCTTTATTTTGGGGTGCGAATACTATGTGTGAAGACCTTGGATGGAGGTCAGAAGAACGTGTAGTTCGTTTCAGATTTTAATAAATGAAAAACAGACACTGAATGAGTTCCTAAGCTACACGGTTAGCATTATTCAATTGTCATGTTTGTCATGTTTGTCGCCCTCCATTTTATTTGCTTAGCTTTTATTTTCAGTTTCCTTCACTCATATGGTTATAATTATTGACATGTCTTACGATTAAACGACCCCCTAAGGAAAAAATATATATTCTAGCCTATTATTATTTTTTTTTTAAGAAAATCCAGAAACTAATACAAAGATCTGAAGATTCTTGGGACATCAAGTGAAAATAACCATATTTTGCCGAACCTATTTAAAGAGCGTATATTTTAGATTTTTGTTCTGTAAGTACTCTACACCCTTTGGCAATAGTGTAAATGTTAACAATCAAGCAATGAAGCGCTGACTCTGAGAGGGAGAGGGATGGAGGGAGGGAGAATCGCTCTATCCGGACCTTATTCTATATTTAAACGTAACATTTCTGCATCCATAGAGGTGTCCCCTTATTTACAATAATCTGTTTATTCAAAGGCACTTAATGTTATCTAATCGATCACCTTGTGTCTCAAGTAATAATGGGTGATTTGATGAGGCTTCGACCCCTTTTGACGTTATGGGGGCCCGCTGTATTTAGTCGGGAGGGGTCAATTGAGGGGGTGATGAAGTTACGAGTCCAGCACAATTAACCATTTTGCGCTCCATTGAAAACTAGAATCACGTCATTCGATTGCGGACATGTGTCATTTGTCTAGGCGCTTGAGTTTTTTTCAGGGATTTTTTCAAGTATCAGGGGTTTAAATATGCAATCTGCGTAAAACAACATTGACTATAAGACATCGTTTCCATTTGTTTCATTATGTTTGCTCATACTTATGGTAGTGACAATTTTATAGATCGCTTTGCATCCTCCATTTAATTTCATTAACGAAAGTGAAAAATATTACGGCGCATTGAGTTATTAGGCTACTCAAAAAATTAAATGAAAACTACAATATGCTTTTTAAAATCAGTTTCGATTTATTCGTTATTCGCTCAAAACAACGAAGCATAATATCAAGTGATATTTTAATACATACCTGGTTTACTGATAGTGCATATCACGCTCTTACGATCATCTTAACATCGTAGTTGTTATTTTACTAGGGCGCAACGGTTACTAAACCAGATCCCTCGATATTACGCAAACTTTCTTTACGGAGCTGTCAAGTCCAGATGTGCTGAACTATGGGCAAAATATTCTTCAGTATCAAGGATGTTGTCTCCCCCGGCACGTAGTCCTGCGAAACAAAAAATAGGCTATCTGAAGATGCGTTGAATGTTATCAACGGTATATGGTTATCAATGAATATGGGGGGGGGGGTTATAAATGCATAACTACATGGATAATAACAAAAATAGCCCATGATGAATGCATGTAATGAGATTATAAAGAGACACTTTGTGTATTCATACGGTTTAGCAAACTGTGCTGCAGATACTTGTGCCTACCAATGTGAAACATATGTGACTGTCATGCTACATCTACAGATAAGGCTATGGAGCAAATTTGAACCTGCCTCTGGAGGAAGATATGACGAAGAGAGATGGAGGCACGCTCACTCAATTACCATTTGTTGATTTCATTTAATTGTATAAAGTATTTATTGTAAAATTAATATTGTTATTAAGAATAGCATATAAGACTGCAACTGGATTGTTATGAGTATCACAGGATTCCCACGAAAAACGCATAAGTCCGTGGCTTTCGTTTGTACTGAGATTGTTAAAGCAAGTTCAAAATAAAACAAGAGTTACAAGTAAAGAGTTAAAAGCAAATCCAAACGCGCCTGCGTAAATGTCTATCAAACCCGAAACCTCCTCTACCGACACACACTGTGCACACATGCATAACAGACTGTGTGTGTGTGTGTGTGTGTGTGTGTGTGTGTGTGTGAGAGAGAGAGAGAGAGAGAGAGGGGGCTGCTATATGTCTGTATATTCTATTTTTTATTTTTTAATCGAAATAATTGTGCAAAATTCTCTTCGACAAATGAACAATTATTTGTGGAAAATGACATAAACGACACATGTTAATTATTACAGACAAATTATGTGTAATTGATATAGCTGGTGCGGGAGGTTATGAAGTGAATGAACCGAATTCTGCTGGGTATTGTAGTAAACTCCAATTTCACTAGCCTACTCTGCGTTTTATGTATTTTCATGTTGCTGCAAGGCATTGTGTTCAACTAGTTCAACTAAAAAGAAAAGTAAAATACAATTCTCACAATTTCAACGGACTACAGTCTCTGTGTTGATGTAAAACACGCGCTGTGTCATGTTATATATATATATATATATATATATATATATATATATATATATATATATATATATATATATATATATATATATATTAATGTGAAATGACACTCATGTAAATGCTTTATTTGCTTTTGTTGGACCTCTAATACTTAATCAATGACATTAGCATTAATGACACAGATCCACGTGAAGGAATTCCTAATTCCGAATACGATTTAACATGATTGTGATTTCCCTTAAAATGACTATTCATGCGCTTTTTTTCTACGCCTGAACAAGAGAAGCAGCCGGGTATCCTTTCTGGGAGAGCTATTGTGCCCGAGGTTAGAATCCCACACACAATCTGAGAAGCAGCCAACAAAAACAGTCTTGACAGACAATGCCTCGCTTCACCTGCTGCTGCACTGTGCATTGCAATTATGCCAAGGACATGTACAGTTAGCTCCGTTCATGTTATTTGAAAACAACTGCATCTGAGTCGAACAGACTGTCTGAGCACAGACAGAAAAATGCCGATTTTTTTTTCTAAACGAATAGCCACTGGTGAAAATATTGTGCAGGCAGCTCTTTCCTCAGTGCCATGACAGACGTCTTCTGTGCATGACCAGAATACATACAGCAAATCCAGCAAGCCCTAATGGAGATTGATTTCCAGGCGCATGCTATCAATAAACAATCAAACTCTATTTGAATCTGAGTTATGCAATGCACAAAATAACCATGCGTGTTCGGGCACGACACTATCTGCAAGTGTAGCCTACCCAATGACTCAACGAAATTGGATGAGTAAAATTATGACATGGATGCTGCTTTTCGTTTAAACGCCTACAATTTCGTTCAAACGAACTGTAAACTGATATCAGCAAACTATGGATTTGCATTATAATGACATAAATATTTATCATAGCACGGCTGACAGCGTATTAGGGGAAGTAAGGTGCACGGCGTCTACAAATAAAGGCATGGAAATGGCGACTGCACTAACCTTCAGCTGGATTCTACATCTGACTGATTTAAAGAGCGCTGTAGCTCGAGGGCTAAATCTACACACATTCACTTCAAACACGAAAGAGAATTCATTGTTTTTGTGTCATTTGGCTTGGCAAAAAAAGCTCCCTGTCATATTTGAATGATCCTGTATTCTGAACTAAGAGTTGAAAGTAAGTTTTTATTTTTTATTTTATTTTTTTATTATTATACTTGAGGGAAACAATGGGTTCAACTGCTTATTGCATGGAGCAATCGTCAAGGGAGAGTTAAACTCAATTACAGTAACTGTGCTGAATAGGAGAGAGAGAGAGAGAGAGAGAGAGAGAGAGAGAGAGAGAGAGAGAGAGAGAGAGAGAGAGATAAAAATCGACATGAAGCGTATCAAATATTTATTTTTTTTCTGGGCAACAAAGAACTATAATACATTGACAGGCATGGGAGCTATTGCCAGCACAGGTTTTTACAATACAGATAAAACCGCCTCCAATTTAGACAGTGGACGCACAAGATATCAGATGGTCCCAAATGTTGAATTTATTCGAAAGAAAAAAAAAGAAGAAGAATTCATAAGACAATATCCATTTATTGCTCTTGTGGTGCTTTGAGGGAAGAACAAGAGGTGATTGGCACAACACATAAAAAGCTCGTATAAAAACAAGAAGATAGAAACACAAAACTAGCATCAGGGTCTCTGCAATGACCTTTTTCGATCTAAAACTGAATGGCATAAGGATAATATATAGAGAAATGGATGTTTATTTCTTTTTCAATTTGTTCACTTGCTTCAATGTCGCCTCAACATGCTACAAGAGGGCTGAATTGAAATATCCCAGAGAAGAATTCCCCAAACTTCTGTTTTCTAAGAACCATAAAACCACATGAAGAACTAAGCGAATATTTAAACCCACTAAAACAGGAGGCACCAGATAAATAAAAAAGAAGTTTGAACAGACGTACCATATTTACAATTCCCATTAAATTACACATAAATAAATATATACATACATGAACACAGATTCCCTCATATAACCGTGAATCGTGTTAAAATTCAAAGTTCAAGTTGGTCGCTTGGTCGAGTGAAAAGTCAGTTCTTGAAGTCATGGCATGGAGCTGTAGGTTTTTTTGTTTGTTTTTTCCAAGTTTATTATTCACAATACTGATAGAAAATCTTCCTCTTTCAGCTTCTTGTTGTCACATGGCTACAATCGTAAATGGGGATACTGAAGGGAAATCGCTGAATTTCAGTCCGTTGAACTCATTCAAAGTGAGTTTATGAAAAGTCCTGCTGTGGCAGATCTGTAGGCCTACTCCTCTCATTGGCACACTGCTTTATTTTGATTTAGAGAAATGCCTTGTCTGTGAATCCCAAAGTGAACTGTTTTATTATTAGCTATTATTATTTTTTTAAAAAGTAAAGATCGGGAGATGGTGCGTTCAGTGTTTCATCTTGATCACTGGTGTGTTATATGTAAATGTTGTCATATATCAATTGGGAGGTGGTGGTTGGACATCACTTTCTGTGCTTCTCGTCTTTGTCACCCGCTTTCGACCCCGTCTCATTGTGGCTGTTGGGATTGTTGTTCAGGTACATTTTGTCCATGGCTTTAATGGCCTCCGTCAGATAGTTCTGCAGCGCCGTGAGGGCCGCGCACATGGCCGGAGTCCCGAATCCGTGAGAAATAAGACTGAAGTGGGTCAAACAGCTCTGAATCCCTGGCTCGAGAATGGGCTGTGGACGTGAATTCCCCAAGGGCGAGCGGTCTTGAGAGAGCAGGTCCGTGAACTCTTTGCAGATTTGTCTAGAAGGAGACACAATGGAGGGTGCGTGTCAGGATGAAGCTAATTACAGCTGAAGGTATGAAGTCAGAAATGTATTAGTAAAACTGTATGTGCTCCTTATGTGTCCCTTAATCAATAGCACACGTATTCCTTCTGACAGCAGCTCGTTGGGCAGTGTGGAATCAGAGCGATGGACAACTCAAGTTCAGTTTGAAAAGAGTGTCGCATATACGTCAGTAGTACGTCAACCGGAGACGTGAGAATTGGATTGCATTTATTAGGCTCCATGACGTCTAAAGAAGAGCGTCTTGTTGATAGATACTTTTTTGTTATTCATTATCTTTTTATATATATTTGTTTTAATTAAAAGAGGTCCGCAGTTTTATAGTTTGACTTTATTTAGGCCTATTTATTTTTCGTTTTTATAAAAATACAAATGTGTTACATAGTCTAACAAGAGCAAATATTTGTGTAGGCCTATTTTACGAAACCACTTGTCTCCAAAAAGCAGACATTATATACAGCCCTTTTTAATTTAATCTAGCCTAGAAATATATAGCAGCTCTGTAGGCTATCAAACAGAACACGACAATTAACGCGAAAAGACGCAGTCATAAACAGATAAATGCGCGTTGACATCTAAATATAGTGAGAATAGCCTAGCACTTACTTCGTTGCCAGTAACATGTTTTTTCTTTGGACTTGTTCATTTGGGTCTGAATGCTGTCGGTTCACGTATTCAGCTACCGCCTTGGCTGGAAACTCAGTCTCACATACATAACCAAAATCTCTGGCCAGATGCACAGCTTCACCTAGAAGAAAACAAGAGTCGGTATTTTATGTTACTGTAGTAAAATGTAACAGTAATTAACATCTTTCATAATTGTCATCCAATTAAGTTGTCGGCCAATGAGCAGGACATTTCTCTCTATCCATTTTGGCATCATTAATGCACCTTTATTTTCTAGGTATAGTGGAATTTTGTCAAATACATTCGTCAGCATGCACATTCCTTCTGCGATTAACAGAGCATCAGATAATAATTCCAAAAGATTCCATGCCATTGATTCGTGATCCTATTAATATAGAATAATGTTTTATATAGCCAACACGAAATACATTTCAAACGACTAAAAGTAACACTCCTTCTTATACTTTAGCCATGTAAAATAGTTTACTCCGGATAGGTCTTTGTGTATTTTTTTTTTTTTTTCTTTTTTCTCAAGTCTTTGGTTTAATTTCCTGAAACAGTTGGAATTTTACTGCGAGCCTTCCTGTCATAAGCCTAGAATCCGGAAGAACGCATGCGCCAATTAGCATCAAAGCTCAACTCTACTAAACTGCTTTCCATAAAATGGAGCAGATCATAAACAATAACAGCACTTCAGAAAGCCAATGTCCTCCGACTAAATCAGCGTCTGCTTGCGTGTCCACCACCCCCACCCCTCATCCTTATCTCGCAGGAATCATACATTTCTTCAGGCTCATTACCATACAAGACTAAATTTCAATGAAGCACGATGAATATTACATTCAGTCTTCAGCGGCAATGATTAACAGGAACCAATGAACCGTCTCCAGCTTTCACCTTTAAAACCCATGGCACACCAAATATCACTGCACGGAATAATCACCTCCAACTTTGCAAGCAAAATGGATTTATTCAACAGCAATGGCATCTTCGCAGTGCAACATAATTAACTCATTTATATTTTATAATAGGCTTTCAACCTACAGGTCAACTGCATCAAGCCACCAAGGATAAAATCCCCACATAATAAAAATAATGATATTAATATTATTATTATTATTATTAATAATAATAATAATAATAATAATAATAATAATAATAATAATAATAATAATAAATTGTATAACATTTTTCGGCTGTGGAGCCTTATCCAGCAAATGTACAAAGCAAAACACCATAAAACAACACTGCTAACATGGCACAAAGTAGGCCCCAAAGACACCCGAATCCACACCATGCTCAAATTTAAAGACAAGTGGCCCTGCTGAAAGGAAGAGAGAGAAAGGGAGAGACTCCTGTAATCCCACAAAATTCTTTCCGAATTATGCATGATTCCTTTGTCTTTTCTTATATCCTTCAGCATTGTTGCTTGCAAGACAAACTCTCTCCATTTCACGGATGAATGAATATGCTGATTTGGAATGAAACATGCACTAAGCACCTGCTTTATTAAAAATATATATTTATTAGGAAACTTACCTTCCACCAATGACGTCAGGAGGGTAACGTTTGCAGCTTTGCGTCTTCCTGCTGGTAGATTTAATCCGATTTTATCTAGTTTTTCTCTTAAAGATCTTCCGCCATTCTTAGATTTGGCCCTTTGAAATAAATGACAAAAACAATTAGTACGTGTAATTATTTCTCTTACTGAGATATGCTACATAATTTATATCATTATACATTATACATCTATATTAACGTATCATTTATATTATAATTTATAATATTTACAGGCTATTTGAGACTGGAGCGCGCAGAAACAGTCGTGTGTTCCCAAGGGCATTGTTTATAATGCTCTTCGAGTAACTTTTTATGCTAAAAGAAAGACCTCTACTTTAAAAAACTTTGTTTTGGGGAGATGCGATGGAATATTTCAAAATTAAAAATCTTTTAAAAATAAGAACAGTTTGTCATATTTGTTACTAACCCACTGTCATTATGTCAGATTTAATTGCCATACTAAGGAAGTGTCCATTAAATCGTCTTTATTAAATACATGACAGCATGTCCTCATTGCATTTGGGTAGGCCATAATATTTTGCCTATGTTGGGGTATGATTCCAAAAGGCTTTAAAAGAAGGAAAGCGCTTGATAATATATAATTACTGGCATAATCAATGGACTTCCAGTTTACCTCCTCAAGACCCCGCCGAGCAGGGAAGCGTTCAGGCACTCAGGCGGAGAAAGGCGTCTCTGCACCTCCGCTACTGTGACTTTGTACTTTGACGTTGAGCTGAGAAGAGACAGACGACCCGGAACCGAACAGAACACTTCGTTTGGGTTTACTACACCTCCAAAAAGCCCGTCCTTATTTATCGGGATGGCAGAGACATTGTTGTTGTTCTTGGATATAGAAACAGGACCTTGAAAAGAAAAAAAACATGATTAGGCCCCCCCATTCGAAACTACAGCAGCAACCAAATGGAAAAGATGAATTACTATGCAGCAGGCAGCCTTTGAGTAAGATTAGACATATGCGTTTATATGCTCATCATCTCGCACGCCTATGTGGAATCAAAGGCAGTATGGTCTTATCAGAGAGGAAGGAAAATAGATACCACAGCAATAGCTTTTCATTCAGCTCATGAATGTAACTGCTGGAATATGCCCCAAGTAATGAAGTGGCCCAGCCATCAAAATATTTCATATTATAGCCTATCGCAATGGTGACTCCACACCAAGCTCGGTGAAAATGACAGTTCAACATGCATTGCATTGCTTCAAATTTTACACCGTTTGGACATCACAAAAAAGAAACTGATAAACGAGAACAATAACAATAATAACAACAATAATCCAATACTTCCGACAAATAAAAATGCGTATTATGTATCTTAATTCCAAATTAGTTTTAAGCGTTAAACCATGTCACAAAACGCCATGGAATTAAACCCACAAATACAAATAGACTACTCAGACTCACACACGAGCGCTTACAAATAAGTGTTCCGGCCTAAATCCCGCTGCAGCGCCCGTTGTTACTTTATGTGCTAACCGGAAACAAAAGCACAGGCACTTTTGGATAGATCACTAGTGACATTAATAGCTCAGAGGAGACTAATAGAGACAAGAGGAGTTAAACGAACTCGTGAGATCACAATTATTACGAGTTTGTGCAACGAGTATTTTTGTGGATTTATGCGTGGTGCATAAAATTTAACATGTCAGAGCTTTCACAATGTCAAAGCGAAGAAAACCATATCTCACTGCAGCGTACTTTATGAGAAAACAACTCGATCGAACACTCATTCTCCTTCAGCCCACATTGACCAAATACAACGATCCAAACGAATCAAAGAGGGACGTAATTGCATAAATGACTTTTAACTGAAAAATTATACAGTAGGCCGTTTCATAAACGAAGCATCTACATGCGTTTCTTACATCATCTAGCAAATTTAATTAAAGGCTACCATTTTAAATGTAGTCACAGACTAAGCTAAGCCAAGCACCATCATATTAACACAGACAATGGTGTTCGCTACGGAACACTTTGTTAAAATGGTTTGTGCCTTATCGCCAGGCTATCTCAAGGCCTACAAATTAACCCGATCCGTCTCCCAGCAAGCACGGGTAGACTTTACGAGCGGAGAGCTGCTAGTGGAACCATGCACGTTCGGTATGTGAGAGGAAATTGCTTACCTTTCTTGATTACAGTTTGGTCTGGGATGTGAATTCCTTGATCCTCAACATGCTGCAAAGATCAAAAAGCACATTAACAATCTTCGAAAGTTTAAAAACATCGTACTTTTTTTGCAAACGAAATTAAATGCAGCCCAAAGAAAGAGAAAAAAAGCACAAACGCGTATAATAATTGTATGACTATACGCACATAATGAACGGCATATTTAAATAAATATTTGACCTGTAAGTCTGTGCGTTCAGCATGCGCTACTGAAATAATAAAAGCTTAAACGATGTTGCGTTATATCATAAAATATAATAGTAGGAAATATATTTATTTCAATTTTATCTACCAAGAGAATTAACCAGAAAACATGCAGTAGTGATGGAACAGAGAATTTTGTCTAAGCTCGATTCGTCAGGCACACTGCAATCAAATTACTTATGAAAAGGGGGGCAGCCAAGAATCACGTCCAAAAATGACAGACAATATTAATCAAAAAGATCAGCACACCATTCACTTTGTGTTGCTGGGGTGAACAACCGTGAAGAGAAGAAATCCAGTAAATAATGAAAGAAAAATGGGATTTACTTCATATTATTATTTTTTTAAATTACTCGCGCTGCCGTTCAAAAATGTAATTTTACATAAAAATGTAATTTCCTCACAAACCATGGCATGCTCATTATAGGCCTTTAAGGAAAAAAAATATCGAACGTATTTCATCACTGCAAGCTAACCTACTTTTAAAAATTAAAAATTAAATTTTAAAAAGTGAGTTTTTTCTTTCTTTTTCTTTCTTTCTTTTACCAAGTTACTGTGGCAAAAATCGTGTTTTACATTACCATGATATTTTCAATAAAACAACAACTTTAAAAAGATCAACTTAAATATGTGACCCAATACCTGGCTGCCCGAGATTATTAGCACCGGCAGCAAATCTGTATAATGGAGGTTGCATGCCTTATTTTCTCCTCACCTGAACATCTTCTAACGAGTGAGGTATTCCATGGATAGGGATTGAATCCGTGAGTCCAGTCTCAATGCCGTGACCCGAGGGAAGTAGCACTTCTCTGCGATACTCTCGGCACAGCTGATGCGGTAACCCGCGGTGCTGGTGCAGCAGACTGCTCTCCTGACTCTGCCGCTGGCCAGGCCAGCCTGGGTGCTGTGGCTGCGGCTGGGCGTGCAGAGAGTTGATGGAGTACGGGTCGTTAACGTGAGAGTAAGGGTCCTGAGACTGCGGGTAGATGGGCTGGTAGGGTGGCGGAAAGTATGGCGGCTGGAAGTCTGAGTTGGGCGTGTGAGAGAGCGGAGGAGCGCTGGTGTACGGAGACTGGCCCACGCTTCCCAGCTGGGGTAACCGGGCTGTGCCATTGCTGGTCCCGTCATGGCGATCCTTAGGAGAGAGAGAACGATACAGTGCTATTTTAGTGCTGTTTCATATATATTTTTTCTATTTTAATGTTATTTATTTATTTATTTTTTAATTATTATTATTTGAGAACAAATAATGATTATAATAACATGTAGCCAGAAGTTATTTGTTATCGCACTTCGGAAGTAATTTCTTTTTTCAACAGAAATCCGAACAGGCTTTTGATTTCAAGAACAACAATAACAAATACAACAACACTACATTATAGTTATAATTATAGGCTACCCCGACGACTATCAGAATACGTTATTCTACATTAAAAATGCACATCAATAATTTGTCATTAATTTAGCAATTAAACATCCTACTGAGAGGCAAAGAAAAATAACCAGAGCTCACATCAAGTATAAAGTCTTTGTAATAGCATTTGATGCTACCAAGAACAGCTTGCATGATGGAACAGACAAAACGACAGGATAAAAAAAAAAAAAAAAAAACCAATCGGAGAGTAAATGTTGAGCGCAGTCTTCAGATCTTTACTCCCGACAGTCACTCACCATCGCGGAAAAACTGTGCACTAACATCTGCGAAGATTCCCGAGGACTTCAAAAGGCAAGAATTTCAGAGGAACGGAACGAAATCGAACGAGCAAATTAAATCAAGCCAATAATAATTGTAGGGCGATGTGGCGGTGGCCAGCGTTCAAATAAAGCAATAATCCATCACAATCTGGGTAAATTCCCAATGTTCTTCATCTGCTCTTTAGATGCAATGCTTTTTCTCTAAAGTTTCTTAGATCCCCTTGGCGTCTCCCGGCTCTGTCAGTGAGCTGTTCCCTCGCTTGAGCTCATGTTAGCACAGATCTGCCTCTTCCCCTGCACTCCTAATAGTAGATATTCATGACTATTAATATTACACGAATACTTAATAAGAGAAGAATGGTCGGAAATCGAGCGTGAAGCGAGGAAGCAACTCAAGGCAGACTGCACTAAATGACGTCCATTGAATGAGGAATCAGTATATCTAATCAGAGATGAGGAGAGAGAGAGAGAGAGAGAGTGAGTGGGAGAGAGAGGGAGAGAGAGACAAAAAGAGGGACATTCTCCTGCGTCTGACGAATCAGAGAGAGGGGGGAACATTTTAAAAGGTTCGAGGGCAAGCAAAAGTGAAAGAAAGACAGAACGAGGGGGAAGAACACAAGGAAGGAAACAATGTGCACCTCTGATTCTGGTGAAAATCCAGCGAGCGCTGAGGGCATCTGGCCTGGCACATTTTTACTGTTCACTGGATGCTCGTCTACCTCATTGTTTTTCACATTAGTCCTCGTCTGTTCGTGCTCCATGGCCCGCTAGAATCCCTCACCACGAATTTAACCACGGCTAAGACACATCAACACACGCCGATGCAGCGTAACTCATGAGCCGCCAGAGCAAATATTCAACAAACTTTACGCGTGTATCTACTCATCCTACACATTTCCCTTCTCCGTTTTCATATCAAGCGCGATTATTATGAAGCCGATTGGAATTATTTTTTATACAATCAACGCGAGTCCTCGCGAGGAAAGAAACAAATAAGGACGCGCGGAGTGCAGAGGTTCTTTCCTGATCATGGCGTGTGTGATTCTCCACAAACGAGCGAAAACACGTTTTACTGGCTTCGCCACTCTCCCATAAAAAAACTACTCACATATATCACTGCACTCACCACAAACACACCATGCTAAAAATATTAAAAACTTAAAATAATAATAATAATAATAATAATAATAATAATAATAATAATAATTTGACACACAATCATTGTAAAACGAATTTAACCACTGCAGCATTTAATTGTTTATCAAACCTACCTTTAGTAAGTTTGTTTCTTGTTTTTTGTTTTTGTTTTTTCATACACACATTTCGATATTACAAATTATCAATTTTAATGATCCATTTTTAGTCCTATAGAAATTATAAAGGCAATTAATGGGTTATATGTTATATTATTATTGTTGTTGTTGTTGTATTACTATGTTGAAAAACAATTACGTGTGTTCTGGATCATGCAGTATTTTATGTATTACTTGTTCTTATGTTAAATTAAATGGCTACACACAGCAAGCTAGTTTAAAAATGAAAATTAAAGCTCACTGACTGAAAAGTTAAACCGTTCAGAATTTTGATAAATATCATGCAACATTTTGTATTAAAAGCCTGGATAAGCCGCTTACCTCGAAGTCTTCATATTTAATATTATCAGTTAATTTCCAAAGCATTTTCATTGGTTGTGGATAGAGTGAAGTGCGCCTTCGCTTGAGTTTGACACAGTGCACAAGGCTTGAGCTGCGCGCTCAGATCTCCCTCTAATGGTGAAAGAGAGAGACTCGAGCGCTACTGTAATAACCCTCATTAGCATATCAAGAGACCAAAGCCAATGAATATACACAGGTAGAAACTGCAACGAGAATTCCAGTAAGAATACCTTTACTGAGTTCCATTTGTATTTCAAAAGACAGCAGTAAATGCATGAGCTGAAATCAGTACTGAAAGAGGGCTTCTCCTTTTCATTTGAATTAATCATCCAATTGAATTTATTCCGAGAGGCCAAGAATAACCTAAACCAAGAAAATATTTGTCTTTCTATCATATACCAGACTCTTTGCATGCACGCATTTTTCAAGAAGTTCGAAGTGTTAGAATCTACAACCCAAGAGCAGCCTGTAAAATAAAGCTATAATAAACAATGCCAAACTACTGCAGTATGCACGTGCTTGAGTGGGTAAACCAAACTGCTTCCAGTCTGACAATTGTAAAACTGTTGTTTTAGTCCTATAGTGAGCCTGGGCCTGTAAATACTCTCAACACTGTTATGCAAAAAAAAGTCGATTCTTCAGTAGGTATACACCTATTTAGAACGTGTAACGGCGCAATTTGATAAATGTAAATAATTAACACAACAACATGGCTTGTTAAATGTGAATGAGGTCAGGAGACAGGTCGCCGACTCTAAGGCGTTGTCTCTCCCTTATCTCCATTACCATTTTTGGTGGGGTGAGTCCAGTTGTCATTAATGAGAGGCCGAAAGAAACTAAGACACAATGACTATTAAGAGAGGCAGAGAAACGCGCAATAGAAATGGATGGGTGCGCTGCTTTGTGTTTCGCTGCTTATTGATTAGGGGTCCGCATCATTGAAACTAATCGCACAAAAGAAAAACACAACTAGGTTTCATTCTTTAACACTATTTGGCAATCTTCACTGTGGGAACATTCCCTATTCGCAATGCTCGCATCTAAATAAATCGATGTCAGTTATTTATGGCGGTATACTATTCACAAAGTATACGAATCATATTTATTTTTTAAATTTCTCTTTTTTACTTTTATAAAAAAACTTTTTTTGGTCATAATGGACCACAACGTTCGTGTGTGTGTGCGTTTGTGTGTTTGTTATTGGAAATGCATTATGCAGTATGCCTGCACAGAATGAAATTGCAATATCTGAATTGGATTAATACAATTAAAACATTTAAACAAGTGAGCTTAATAAAATAAATACATATCCCATATCTACAACCGTAAGATTTTCCTTATTTTAAGGAACTCTGATCATTTTTTCACCGTTGTTTCGCCATTGCCTTCACTCTCGCAGTCTTAAATGCAAACATGCTGGATGTTCTATAACCTACAGCTTTTGTGTGTAGCATTGTCTTTACAATGGTTAATGACCAATAGGCCTACTATCTGGAAAACTTGTTGGAAAAGCTACCGTGGTAAAGAATTAATTCTCACTTAAAGCGTAAGCGTGCACCCTCATAGACTATACATTAAAAGGAAGATAACTTACCCAGTCTCCCATTTTGCCCATTAGTGACATCCTTGTGTCTTCTTTCTGAATGTGGTACATCACACCGTGTTATCTCATTGAGTCTTGTGTCCTTAAGCAAAATTCCACTTTACCTGAACAAAATCTACTCACCTGGCAATAAAAACAGAGGACCACCTCACGGCGCATGCGCTCTACTACGGGCACGTGTAAGGCAACGACACCTGGAAAAGGTAAAAGCAATGTTGAGATTCCTGCTGCACAACATGGACAGAGTGTGACTTTTCCACCTGCTTTTAAGTGTCACATATATTAAAACTGAATCTTGCGCAGGCAGCATGCATAAAATGAAAAACAAAAATTCAGATTATGTATTAGAGTTACGGTATATGCGACATTAGTGTTAGTAGTGTTTTATCATTTACATTTAATTGAATATATTTCACTGATCAAGGGCAGTACTGGATTTTTTTTGCGGATAATTTAACCATAAAAATAAATGAGCCTAATGTAAGATTATAAAACAAATAGCCTATACCACCCCTAATACAAATATGACATGCAGTGAGGGGCGAAATTTAGGCCATAAAGGTTTTTATTTATTTTTTTTATTTTTTTTAACACAGAGCTAATCGGTTTAAAGAGTCGTGCGCGCGCGCGCGTGTGTGTGAATGAACAACAAAAAAAAGGCGCATCTCGGAGTGACTAGTAATGGGGCAGATGAGAAATAAGCCAACAGGCCTACTCAGTATACGAGTAGCTACTGCTGTAGCCTAAATGATGGCACCCCCTGTCGCTTTAGACATGACTTTATTTTGCTTTATTTTAACTTCACCCAACAGAAAGACATCTATAGTAGAAGTATTATTATACAATTAATTATTAAAATAAAGTGAAATAAAAATGAGAAGAAAGTGGACGCGAATAAGTAATTTCAACAGATAATTTACCCAATGATAATGGTGTGGTCAGATTTTTTTTTTTTTAAGTGTGTTTACAAGATAAAACTAATAATAATAATAAATAACATTATGATACTCGTTTTACTAAATTTTAACTAGATCTAGTAAGACCTGGTGACAACAGGTTAGAATAGAAATTGCAGGCCTATAGCCTAATAAAAACAGTGTTATGAAAACAAAAATACATAGTATTTTACATGATTGTTTTTGTTGTTGTTGCTCGTCACTATTATCTATATAGCCAATGTAAACCTCAACTTTTTTCTAAAGAACTAAATGTCTTTCAAAAAAGCTCCATTAAAATGGAATGCTTTTCTTTTACACATCTAAGACTTTGTGGTATCTAAGATTAATATGAGTATTGACAAGACTACTGTATATTTCATTACAATCAAAGCAGTTTATCTTTTTTTTCCAAGCGTGAAATATGAGAGACATTTTCTAGACTGGAGAATATTGTCAAGTAGTTTCCTTCTAATTCATCTCATGTTCTCTGGCGCCCTCTATTGGACAATAGTCTGCAGAAAATCAGACTTTTCCCTTCCAAATTTCCGCCTGTTCATCTTATCGACCAGTTAAATGTTCCCTTTCCCTTAATGTCTCATTTGACCTTCTCTGTTATGACTCCACGAGAGCTTAAAAAAAGTTCTGATTTATCATAAATTACACGCCTGTCCTGATACCTATTTATGAGCATATGGATACTTTTAAATAAATATTGAAAACACGTTTAAATAAATAAACAAAATCAAATAAAACATGCAATTGTTCCAATTATTTTTATTATTATTGTCACAGCCAACATATTATTAAATATTACTACTAAATATGTTTCTCATTTGGTCATCTGGCGCCATCTAACGATTATATTTAAAACTGCAACAAAATTACGATTTGCTTTTTAATAAACATATACACACCAGACAATTTCAGTTTTTTTAACGCCATGCCACAAATTCCAAGCATAATATTCTCCAGTAAAGTAAGTCATATTCTTGCAACTATTAATTTTACTTCTTCTTTCCCAAATCTGTTTTCGGTTACACTTTATTTCGATGGCCTACTTTTAACATCCTAATAAGTAACTTTGCAACTACATGTCAATTAACTCTCATTAGAGTATTAGTAGACTGTTAGGGTTAGGGGTAGCAGAATAAGTTGACATGTAGCATCCAAGTGTTAGCAGATATTAAGCAGACAGTCTACTAATACTCTAATGAGAGTAAGTTGGCATATAGTTGCAAACTTACTTAGTAGACAGTCTAAAGTGGACCATCAAAAAGTATAACCCTGTTTTCTGTAACAGAACCAAGGACAAGAGAACAGACCCCTAGATGCTCTGTAGAGGAGCAAAACCACAAAATAAGGCAGCATGTGTAACTTCAGATTCTGATTTGATGCTGTTCCGGGAGAGGACGTGTTTGTTAAGTGCCACTGATGTTGGTTGACTAAAGGAAAAGCATTTGGCACGTGTGTGGGAAAGATCAAATTTCCTGGAGACTTTGGACTGTTTCCAGGTTGTTTCACCATGGCAACAATAATGTCCTAACTCTGCTCTGCTATCTAGACCACAAGAAACAGAAACACTGATTGCTGTAGAAATATATTCTTGATTTGTTTATTTGCTTTTACGGCTTTTTAAAATTGCTTAGACACTAAAAGTGGAATTTGAGGCCCACTTAGCGAAACCATTCATTCATATACCTAATCTTTAGACCAGATCTGCAAAACTATAAGCACATTACTTGCTTTAAACTTACTTTGCTATTGTAAATGCTCAAGTTAATGCTGGTTCTGATAGTTGTCAGAATACACCATGCATCACAGTTTGTTGTGTATGGGGTTGCATAGGCGCAGACCAGTCAGGATACCCATGCTGACCCCTGTCCAGAGCTGGACCATGGAGCAATGGAAGAAGGTAGCCTGGTCTGATGATTCACATTTTCTTTTACATCACGTGGATGGCCGGGTGTGTGTGCATCGCTTACCTGGGGAACACAAGGCACCAGGATGCACTATGGGAAGAAGGCTAAAAATGGTTCAGGAATGGTTTGAGGAGCACAGCAACGAGTTTTATGTGTTGACTTGGCCTCCAAATTCCTCAGATCTGAATCCAGTCGAGCATATGTGGGATGTGCAACAAGTCAAATCCATGGAGGCCCCACCTCGCAACTTAAAGGACTTACAGTTTTTTCCAATTGCTAACACATTAAAATGACATGCACAGCACAATTATTTAAACTGACACACAGAGAGCAAAACTTCTACTCAAGTCTCCTAAAGTCTAAACACATTTTCTGCTTTACACACATTTTGCAATTCAAAATGGCACTTTTTAAATGCACTGTACACAATTCTCTGCATAAGACACAACAATCTGACATAATGTTACATGTTTGCCATTTCAAAACACTGCCATACAAAATTACACTAGCTAATATATGAGCTAACTGGCCATGCCACCTGGTCAAACACCTCATTGGTTAATTGTTAACACTTCAATCAGGATGTAAGCAGTGAACACACCACAGATGAGCACTTTTTTGCAACAACGTTGGAAGACTTTGCAGAGAGAGGAAAATGAAGATGAAGATGAAGAGGAAGAGGGAGGGTGCAATTTTCTTTTTCAGTAAATATGTCTGCTGTGCATATGTTGAACTGACTTGTTTGGTGAAAATTTAAAAAATAAATGTTTCAACAAAATGTGTGTGTATCTGCAAATATTTCTGTGCATGTGAACAATCTGAAGAATTAATACATATTTTAGTATTACGGCAAAGCATACTAAAGATGAGAGTGCTTTTTATTATGCCCAACAGTGTGTAGTTGGTTAGACAAAAATCTGTAAATGAAGTGTGTGCCATTTCGTGCAAAAGATTGATTTTGATAATGCTAATGTAGTTTTGGTTGCAAGTGCTTCATTTTGCAAGATAAATTTGTTATTTTTCAGTTTGGGTCTATGGTTTTGTGAAATGTGTGAAGTATTTTGATGCAAAATTGATGAAAAAACTTTAAAGGATCTGCTGCTCACATCTTGGTGCCAGATACCTCAAAACACCTTCAGGGGTCTAGTGGGGCCCATGTCTCGACAGATCAGGGCTTTTTTGGCAGCAAAAGGGGGACCAACACAATATTAGGAAGGTGGTCATAAAGTTAATGTGTGTGTGTGTATATATATATATATATATATATATACACACACACACACACACGTGTTTGCATACACACACACACACAAAGCACTTTAGAAATTGAGAAAGCAGTTTAGAAATACAGTTGGCTTTCTGACTTATTTCTAAAGCGCTTTATACAACAACTATATATACCAAATTCATATTCTGCTGTAAATGATTCAATATTCAGCTCAAGTCAGTTCAGTGTTGATTAAGTTCAGTTCCATAACTGTGTAAAATTCATCAGTTGTGCATACATACTGTATATACAGTGTATTTGCACATACATAAGTACACAGGAGTTTGTACATGTGACAAACTTCTGTACACTCCACTGCACACCGAGCAAGCAAAATACACAATATAGTAGTTTTACACTTTTCACATCTGTGTGTAGTTTAGTGTGTGGCTAACCATTTTTGTTTGTGCATGGAGTTACTAGACACAAAATGTACACCATATAAAGTGGTTTGGAGAATGAATGGATGAATGAATGCTTACAGATAGCTTACTTTTACAACTGCATTCGTACAAATAAAAAAAAATTCCAACAGCTTACACGTTTTCAAAAATGTCAATTTTTTTTTTTTTTCAAAACTCTGCACTCAATTCCCAAAACTGCACACACAAAATGCCTAACATCTCCTTCGAAATGTAACGCTGCATTCAAAATGCCATAAACACAAGTCAGAATAAAGCATTTGCATCAAATGACAATCACGTCTTTCATAATAGTACATTATTGGATATACCATGTAAACACTGTTGCTCTAAATCTAAAGCTCTTTGGTATTTCATAGACTTATATCTAAATTTCAATTTTTTTTATATAGTGAAAGTAATCTGCTGAGTGGGGTAACAACTTTACTAACAGAAAATATTTATTAGGCCAAACATTACTGTTGTATACAGTAAAAAACCATAAACATATGTAAATCAAAAGTATATATTCTTTAGAATACAGTAAAGAACATTGTGTGTGTGTGTGTGTGTGTGTGTGTGTGTGTGTGTGTGTGTGTGTGTGTGTGTGTGTGTGTGTGTGTGTGTCATTACATTGTGGGGACCAAATGTCCCCATAAGGACAGTAAAACCTGAGATCACCGAGTTTTTTTTGTTGAGAAAGTAAAAATGCAGAATGTTTCCTGTGATGGGTAGGTTTAGGGGCAGGAGCAGTGTAGTGGGATAGAATGTACAGTTTGTACGGTATAAAAACCATTACGTTGTGAGAGTCCCCACAAAGATAGTGAACCAGACGTGTGTGCGTGTTGTGTGTGTGTGTGTGTGTGTGTGTGTGTACTGGTTATGGGGACAAAATGTCCCCAAAAAGATGGCAATATCCAAAATCCTTGTGGGGACATTTTATGGTCCCCATGTGGAAAACATCTTATAAATCACACTAAGTTATATTTTTTGAAAATGTAAAAATGCAGAATGTCTCCTGTGATGGGTAGGTTTAGGGGCAGTGTAGGGGGATAGAATATATAGTTTATACGGTATAAAAACCATTACGCCTATGAAATGTCCCCATAAAACATGGAAACACAACGTGTGTGTGTGTGTGTGTGTGTGTCCCTCTAACTCTGCAAACCCTTACTCTGTCTGCATTGCTTGCATCCATTGTTCAAAACCTATAACTTGATTGGTTGGTGTCAAGTAAAACAATGAGTGTTTGCACACCAGTTATTGTGAGGCACTTATGAATTAGTGTGGAATTTTGATTTGGTTGTGTTACATAGAGAATTGTGTGTTGTGTTTTGAAAAAAGGTGTTTTATGAAATTGTCGGAGTCGGAGGCTTAGAATTAGAGTATGGCTTTGCAGATTTGGTGTGTGGTTCTGGTGTTTGAGTGTCAGGTTTCAGAAATTGTGTGACAAGTAAGGATTTTGTGTGTAAGCAGTTGGAAAAAATTGTAATATATATATTTTTTTAAATAACGTATAATTAAACACCAGACAAAATACTCAAAATAAACTGCAAGTAAACACTTTTTTTGTTTTTGTAATTGTTTATTGCAAAGAAGAATCTTCACTGCATTTGAAATACAGAGAACATAAAAGAAAATGAGAACATATACAAACAGGTCGGGAACTCCCAATCAGTAAGACAGATAAGATCATAGTCCTTATAAGAAATGTGTTATTTATCTAGTCTATGAGATTTTAAAATATTGGTATTAATATTTTAATTGAGTTTTGATTATGTGCTAATTCACATTGATTCGAACCCCTGCAGACAGTCGGTCAGAACTGTGTAATCAAGTGGAGCAAATTCACTCTGCAGACTCCAGAATCTCTTTAAATGATTTTTACTGATGATTATTCGATTAAACAGGTGTGGTTCTGGAACAAAATACTGAAATATACATTAATTTACAAGTGAATCTTACAAGTGTGATTATAACACAATGATCTTTACATAAATTAATTTAACCACGATTTAGAGCATTTTATACAGGTTCTAAGCAAATAGAACAGCTATGAATGCCCAGAAGATGGCTCCCTTTTCACATTAATAATAACAACGCTTGTTGTAATCCATAATAACAAATACTCTTCAATGGCGAACTAACACTATGAAACATTGGCATATTTCACTTTACATTGTGCATTTCTTGCAGAATAATAGGATGGCAGAATTACTTAAATAATCCAGAGAATGCACGTTAATATGGCGCAATGGCGCTAAATGCATCCGAATCGCGGCACGAAACAATCTGCATATTATAAAGAAGAACTGACAATATACACTTACTTTGAATTGACGCACACTATAATACATCAGTAATATTCAGATGCTGCCAACCAAACATGCGATGAAGAGGATTAATCTCGGGACAGCTCATGTTCACTACATCTACTCAGCGCACCTGCTTTCTTCTTGCCGTTCTTCCTTGTCACGTGATATGTGTTGACGTTAGAGGATGTATTGGTTAAATATCTGAGAAGCTTTTTGAACAAATATACATATCAAGGGTTGTAGGTACATAAAGGTCCTTCTAAAAAAATTAGCATATTGTGATAAAAGTTCATTATTTTCCATAATGATAAAATTAAAATTCAAATATTTTAGATTCATTGCACACCAACTAAAATATTTCAGGTCTTTTATTGTTTTAATACTGATGATTTTGGCATACAGCTCATGAAAACCCAAAATTCAAAAAATTAGCATATCATGAGAAGGTTCTCTAAATGAGCTATTAACCTAATCATCTGAATCAACTAATTAACTCTAAACACCTGCAAAAGATTCCTGAGGCTTTTAAAAACTCCCAGCCTGGTTCATTACTCAAAACCGCAATCATGGGTAAGACTGCTGTCCAGAAGGCCATCATTGACACCCTCAAGTGAGAGGGTAAGACACAGAAAGAAATTTCTGAACGAATAGGCTGTTCCCAGACTGCTGTATCAAGGCACCTCAGCGGGAAGTCTGTGGGAAGGAAAAAGCGTGGCAGAAAACGCTGCACAACGAGAAGAGGTGACGAGACCCTGAGGAAGATTGTGGAGAAGGACCGATTCCAGACCTTGGGGGACCTGCGGAAGCAGTGGACTGAGTCTGGAGTAGAAACATCCAGAGTCACCGTGCACAGGCGTGTGCAGGAAATGGGCTACAGGTGCCGCATTCCCAGAGAAGCAGCTCAAATTTGAACCAGAAACAGCGGCAGAAGCGCCTGACCTGGGTGATTCACAGAGAAGCAGAACTGGACTGTCGCTCAAATTTTGCATGTCATTCGAAAATCAAGGTGCCAGAGTCTGGAGGAAGACTGCGGAGAAGGAAATGCCAAAATGCCTGAAGTCCAGTGTCAAGTACCCACAGTCAGTGATGGTCTGGGGTGCCATGTCAGCTGCTGGGGTTGGTCCACTGTGTTTTATCAAGGGCAGGGTCAATGCAGCTAGCTATCAGGAGATTTTGGAGCACTTCATGCTTCCATCTGCTGAAAAGCTTTATGGAGATGAAGATTTCGTTTTTCAGCACGACCTGGCACCTGCTCACAGTGCCAAAACCACTGGTAAATGGTTTACTGACCATGGTATTACTGTGCTCAATCGGCCTGCCAACTCTCCTGACCTGAACCCCATAGAGAATCTGTGGAATATTGTGAAGAGAAAGTTGAGAGACGCAAGACCCAACACTCTGGATGAGCTTAAGGCCGCTATCGAAGCATCCTGGGCCTCCATAACACCTCAGCAGTGCCTCAGGCTGATTGCCTCCATGCCACGCCGCATTGAAGCAGTCATTTCTGCAAAAGGATTCCCGACCAAGTATTGAGTGCATAACTGAACATAATTATTTGAAGGTTGACTTTTTTTGTATTAAAAACACTTTTCTTTTATTGGTCGGATGAAATATGCTAATTTTTTGAGATTTTGAGATTTTTTGGGGGTTTTAATGAGCTGTATGGCAAAATCATCAGTATTAAAACAATAAAAGACCTGAAATATTTCAGTTGGTGTGCATTGAATCTAAAATATATGAAATGTTAATTTCATCATTACATTTTGGAAAATAATGAACTTTTATCACAATATGCTCATTTTTTTAGAAGGACCTGTAGAGTAAATGACTGTAAGAAAAAGAAGCACAACGATGACAATTTGTGGTTGTATTTCTCTAGAATGACTAGAAGACCTTCTGGGGGAGGACGCCAACGCCTGTTCACACAACAGCAGGAACTTGCCGTTGTGGACCTAGTGAGGGCAGACAATGCCATCCATCTCAACCTGCTACGCCAGAAAATACTTGCATACAGGCAAGTGTTCAACAACATAAACCATGTGAGCATCACCACCATCAGACGCATCTTGGGAAAACACAACAACACCATGAAGCAGCTCTACAGGGTCCCATTTGAGAGGAACAGTGTCAGGGTCAAAGGACTTCGAGCTAAATATGTATGGGTAAGTGTAACTGTCCTTTACATTTACAATACAGTATTTCTGAAATCCAGTAGCAGCTGAATATGTACCACATGGATCCATTCGGAGAGCTACACAGGTACCTGTGTGATGTGGTGAGGGTTCTGTATGTGTAACACTGTAGTACAGTAATGTTTAAAAAAAAAAAAAAATTCAGAGAATCTTGGCCATGGATGGAGCTGCACAACCTCATGAATTTATTTTCATTGATGAAGCTGGATTCGACCTGAGCAAAACTGGGTCTTAATGTAATTGGCCAAAGGGCAATTGTGCACGTCCCGGGCAGTGCGTGGTGGTATGGGATAATGTCAGTTTCCATCGGGCTGCTCTGGTCCAGGCCTGGTTCACCAACCACAAGCAATTTGAAGTGGTATACTTGCCCCCTTACTCACCATTTTTAAACCCTATAGATGAATTATTTTCGGCTTGGAGATGGCGTGTATATGACCGCCAACCACATGCCTGCATGCCTCTTCTGCAGGCAATGGAACAGGCCTGCGGCGACATTCAGGTGACAGCAATCCATGGATGGTTTCGACATGCAAGGGGATTGTTACGACTCCCTATTAAAAAAAATGGCCTAGGAGTAATAGGGTAGGTAACCACCCAAAATATATTCCCCGGTGCCTAGCTTGCGATGTCAATGAGGTCCTGTGGCCAGACCCCAACAGACTGCAGGATCCATGAGCCCACATATGCACAATTGCCATGATTTTCTGTGTTTACAGTATAGTGTTTTTTCTATTATTAATATTATTTTTAATCTAAATTCATGTTACTGCAATGTACAGTGCTGCAATGTACAATACTGACTATTTGCTTTTATGGTTGTTTGAAAATGTGCCTCCTGAAAATATGCCTTCTGAATAAACAGTGAAAATCAAAGACTGCAGTGTTTTATATAAAGTAGATTAGTGTGTTCCTCCTGATCTGAAAGTGTATGCATATGATGCAAGTATGTGTCATTTTGTCATCAGCGTTACATTTTGACAAAGGAATGTTAGGTTTTGATAGCAGAGTTTCTATTTGACACAGATGTGAATGGTATATTTCACATCTGCCATCCCCGACTGTCTCGTTTGGTGCAGCGGAAGACAAAGAGATGTCAATCGTTACATCACAAGGTGGGCTGGATTCATCTGAGGATGATGATTCGGCTGTGCTGTCGCCTCCAGGTGGTGCAGCATTGCCCGAGTAGGACCCAGAATTGACAGCCATGCTTTCCCGGGCAGCCGAGAGTCTCGGGTTGGAGTGGAACCCTGAGCGCTCAAGGCAGGACAATTGTTTTTTGGGGGTGGCGCGCACGCACACCCGTCCGTCCATCCGTCTATCACCCCAATACCTTTCTTCACGAAAGTGCATAAGGAGCTTGCACGGTCCTGGAAGACCCCGCTGTTTTCCCGTGACTGTTCAGCGACCTTCCTCCACCTTCACTGCCCTCGATGGGGCCGTGGCCAAAGGGTACACTGGAGTTCCCCCGGTCGGTTGCGATGCAACTGTGTCCGCAGAGTGCTTCGACCTGGTGTGGCGAACCAAAGCACCCCTCCAAAGCCTGTAGATTCACATCAACCTTGGTGGCAAAGACCTACAGAGCTGCGGGGCAGGCCGTCGCCTCTTTGCATGCCAAGGCAACTCTTCAGGCCTACCAGGCCAAGTTGCTGTGTGACATGCATAAGGGCAGGGCTGACCCAGGACTCAGAGATGAGTTGTGTGCCGCCACCGACCTCGCTCTCCGGGCGATAAAGGTGACCGTACGCTACCTGGTTTAGGTGATGTCCACAGCTGTGGTCCAAGAGAGAACCCTCTGGCTCAACCTGGCTGAATTGCGTGGCGGCGAGCAGACCCAGTTCCTTGCACTCCCATATCCCAGGATGGTCTATTCGAAGGCGCGGTTGAGAGCTTCACCCAACAGTTCTCTGCTGACTGAGGAGCAGACTGAGGCTATTAAGCACTTTCTTCCCCGGCGGCCAGCTGCTGCCTCCTCCCATCCTGGACTACCTCGACGTCTGGCTCATACTGAGTCACTGAGAGAGCAGGTGTGCGAACACCGAGATTTAGTGCTCCAACACTTCTGGTCAACTGGGAGAAGATCTCGGTCGCCATGTACACGCAGCTTACAAGCGAGCGTGCGCAGTCACTGCTGACTTGCCTTCGTCAAATCGAGAGCAAGAGTGCGGTCCCACTGAAACTATTTCAGAGGCTCCTGGGGCATATGGCATTTGCAGCCACGGTAACGCTGCTTCAGCACTGGCTTCGTGATCGAGTCCCGAGATTGACATGGCAGACCGCACGCTCTGGGTCCAAGTGACTCGGGCCTGCCTGCAAACCTTCACTCCGTGGTCGAACCTCAGCTTTCTACGGGCCGGTGTGCCCTTAGAACGAGTTTCCTGGCATATTGTTGTGTCAACAGAGGCCTCTGCCACGGGCTGGGGTGAAATGTGCAATGGACATGGATCCTGGACAGGACCCCAACGCGCCCTGCATGTCAATTGCCTCGAGTTGCTGGCAGTACGGTTCGCCCTGCACTGCTTCCGAGCGTTGCTCAGGGGTCAACATGTACTAGTCAGGACAGACAACATGGTCACAGTAGCGTACATCAACCATCAGGGTGGTCTGCACTTCCGCCGTATGTCTTAACTCGCCTGCCGTCTCGTTCTATGGAGTCAGAAGCATCTGAGGTCCCTTCGTACTGTCCATATCCCGGGAGAACTGAACCATGCAGCCGACGAGCTCTCACTGTGTCAGCCACTTCCTGGAGAATCCCCAGATGGTCCAGCTGATTTGGGAACAGTTCGGCGACACACAGGTAGATCTGTTTGCCTCCCACGACTCTTCCCATTGCCGCCTGTTCTATTCCCTGACCGAGGGCACGCTTGGCACGGATGCACTGGCGCACAGCTGACCGCAGGGCCTACACAAGTATGCGTTTCCCCCCAGTGAGCCTTCTTGCACAGCTACTGTGCAAGATCAGGGAGGACAAGGAGCAGGCTACCATCACTTCCGCTAGGGCAGAGTCTACCAGACACGCCTATGCTTTGGGTACCTGGTGCTCTTCTCGTCAAGAAGACCCCTGGAAATGCCCGATCGGGTCCATGCTCTCGTTTCTCCAAGAAAGGTTGGAACGAAGGCTGTCTCCTTCCACCCTCAAAGTATATGTGGCCACAATATCTGCCCACCACGACCTCTTGGAGAACAAAAAGGTAAGTCAGCACGACCTGGTCATCAGGTTCCTTAGGGGAGCGAGGAGACTAAATCCTCCTCGTGCCCTCTTGGGACCTCGCAGTTGTGTTAGATCAGTGGTCGCCAACCAGTCGACCGGTAGCTCCCAATAAACATGTAACAAGTAGAATTAGGTACTGCTCCTTTAAGGCAGAACGCACACATTCACTCGCTGATGAGTGGGCAGTCCATGGATGCGCGAGCTGTATGAACATTGCATGTATGCGCGTATATTTCTGTTGCTCTATGCACTGTTTATTTTCTGTTCAGTAACACCGTTTGTAGTGGAGTGTTTTGCAAACTGCCCCATGTGTGTGTGTGGGATCGACGACGCTGATAATAACCCCTTGTGAAATATCAGATACGTGAGTTTTGCTTACTTGGCTACAACCATTCAGGCCAGCTATCCGGCCTCTATGTGTAAATTGTTACAAACAATTTATCAAGGTTCGAAATAGCTCCATATACTCCCAAAATGTATTCTCTGCAACCTCAAAATTTGCATAGCACAAGTTGACCGATGTTATTTAGTTATGACAGCGCTACTGCAGCATGCGTAGCCGCAGGCGAGCATCTGAGTATCTCTTCAGAAAACTGATGCAAATGAAAGTAAAAGTTGCAGATACTCAATACACAAACGTCATCGTTAAAGTCAGTGCATATGCCACTCTCTCCTATTGCAGTCCTTGATTTTGAAATGAGCAGTTGATCAATAAAATGAAGCTCATATTTGTTGATTTGTGAACTTAAAAATTTGTAGCTTGGGAATTGAAGATCGGATTATTATCCGTTTTGCCGAGACACGTGACTAAGTGTAAATGGAATCCGTGATAATAAATCAGATAAATCAGACGTGTCCATACACGTCACCTGTTGACGCGTTCAGTTACCTTCCAGGTCTGGAGCAGGCGCCAGCTTGTCCAGAAAAACAAGTCCACCCCATCATCTCAGGGTGCCCATTGTCCACCTCCAATACTGATCTGTAACACAGAATATTGCGCACATACACAGATACACAGTCTCTTCAAGGTTGGAGCTGATTAATCATCTTGATTCTTTAGCGTTTCAGTAAAAGGAAATATAAAATTAATAAAATATAATAAAACTGAAAAACAAATCCATATCCATAAGCCAGGCTAAGTGCGCAAATACTGTTACTGCACTGCCAGCATGTTAGAGGTGTGTGATACCTCCAAAATCCAAACACACAACAACATGTAGCTATCAAGTGTTTAGTGACACATTACATATCATAGGCCAGGCGCCACTCAAAGACCAAATACAAACTTTAGAAAACATAAAAGAAGAACAAACAATCAGTAGTTCTATTGAGTAAAATCAACTGGAATTAATCATTAGAAATAGGAGGATAAATATTTATTAATTCTTTGATTATTAATTAAATTTGAATATTTACAGGTATATTGAAGCGGCAGTGAATTCCAGAATTTATTTCAGTGTGATATGGTCATATTTTCTGGTTCTGCTCAGAACCAGGTGACCAGGTGGTGAACCTGCAAGCGCTGATTTTGCCTCAAGGATTTTTTCAATTCGAGTAACTCGAGTTACTCGAGGAATCGTTTCAGCCCTACCAACAAGGCTGTTTTATTCAATTGTATGTTTGACAACAATGGCTTTCCTGTAGCGATTCCCAGGAAAGCAAGAACTGACAAAATGTGTACCTTGAATGCAATGTAAGTCGCTTTTGGATAAAAGCGCAGCCAAACATGTCAATGTAATGGGACTTTAATATTACAATTTCAATAAATTTTCAAATAAATTTATAGTTAAACAAAGGTTTGTTTTAAATGTCATTTGCAGTGCCATTTTAAAATAAGTTAATCATTAAATCAACATTAAATACACAGGGTGTGTGGGATTAATCATCATAAAGTGTTAAATGTACACTTATAGGTAATACATTTTTCAACACCTTGAGTGATTAAAATGAAACACTTAACACAGTGTTTCTATAACAAACACTTTTGGCGTGTGTTTTTAACACTAGCAAAGATGGACCTGTATGTTCACCCGGAAAGTGATAATTTTAACACCCATGGTGATACATCTCCCTACTTACTTTGCTGTGTAATTGTCCTAAACAGATAGTAAATTATCCTTAATTTCATACAAATTACAAATCAAAACATAATTTTCTCAAAGCACTGTGCACAAAATTCCCTAATGTTATCACAGCAGTTCATACAGTCAACAAAATCTTTAATCAGGAAAAACATTTGCAGCTTTTACATTGGTCTTCACAAAGATCACAAGCATTTTGTACCATTTTCAAAACACAAACAAAACTCTGTGAATTGTAAAATAGTCAGTTGCACACCTTATGTCCTCACAATGCTATGATGTTGATGAAATTTTTGACCAGATGTAATTGAGAGGTAAGATCTATAAAGTTCATTGATTCAATAATTATTTATTTAGTTTTCATTCATTCATTCATTCATTCATTTATTCGGTCATTTATTGGGAGAAAACTTATTGTTATACAACTAAACTCATCATTAAAGAACTTTGAAGATCACAATTACAGTTTTTTAAATTGCTAACAAGCATTGTTCAATACTGAAACCACATATTTTCAAAACTCTCCATACAGTCTGCATTACCAAGATTCATTTTTGGCCCATCTAACCTCCAAAACTCACTCAGACCATCAAAACACTTCATACATGTCTCAAATATAAGCTCGTTCCACCAATCACTGAAACAAATTCTCATTCAGAAAACATGTGTGTCACTCATAACACAATGACCTGAAAACACTAGCAACAGGGAGCATTACATAAATTATGACCTTTTATTTTTAAAGTTTGAATGAATTTTCACATAAACAGTATTTTATTATAGAATAACAGATTTTTAATTTGTTGAATGTACTAAAGCATACGTATGTAAGAAGAATGAATCAGAAATAATTAGTTTTCTTTGAATATAGTACTTTATTTGTGAAAATAAAAACAAATCAACACATCAACACGTGTAGTCTAATCACTTCTATATTTCAAAATAATTACTGCAGAAATGCTTGAAATTTTCCATCATTCTGATTTGAATGTGCTTTTATCAGTTTTGAAAGCAGTTTGTAAGCATATGAAAATATCCTGCAAATGTATAGTTTTTGCAGTATGTGGAGAATGAATGACAAAAGTGTTTGGGAAAAATGTGGTGATTACAGTTTTTACAATCGCTATGACAATTTTTTTCAATACTTTTAACAAATTTCCTAAACTCTTAATGCACCGACACACCTACATCACACAATTGGCAAAACGGTTAATTTCATGCTCAAAATCACACATTGTAAACGAAACTCCAACAAATTTTCAAAATACAATAATTCACTAACAAAATACACTATGTCTACTAAAACCCTAACACATGTTCTCTTCCAAAAGGAACATTACGTCAATCATAGCACAATGTCATAAAAACACTAACACTGATGGAATTACAGAAACTGCATGATTTTACAGTTTTTAAAATCGCTATGACAATTTTTCAATACTTTTAACAAATTTCCTAAACTTTTAACGCAGTTAGCACAACATCTGTCTGTTTAGGCTATACAATTAACACATTTATTGTTGCTTTGACACAAAATGCATACAGTTAACACTAATTTAAAATGCTTGAACTTCTTTTACACACAAGCTCAACCAAGACCAAAACAATGGCTTTTTACTGCCAAATTTACCAATGCTTTAACACTGTATGTCAGAACAGATAACACCTTGTTCTAAACCTAACCTTATAAAGTCAAGGTAAACAGCTGTTCATATCGAATTGAATTGAAACACAAATATATCCCCTGTATTTTATTCCATTGGTATAGAAACAGCCAATTGAAGTTATGCAAATATATAAATCACAGCTGATTCCCATCTAGGAATTGTTCAGGTGTTGGTATTCTTTCAAGCATATGACCATATGGTATACAGTAAAATATGGCATATTTGGGCTTCTTTGGGGGCAGAGGAAAGCTCCTAAATGAAGACCAGGAACTTGCTATTGTCAACATGATGATTGCTGATAATGAAATAAAACTGAAGGTCATTCTATAAAGCTACTCTGAGATGGGTCATTCAGTTTTTGTATTGAATTTCTGCAGCAAAAGAAAGAAAATGCATGGATTTACTAAATCCAACAAAACAAAAATGTAGAGAGTCTTCAAAAGACACACAATCTATGATCAATAAAATGTACTGTATATTGTTTAAGGGCAGACCTGACACATAAAATCATGCAGTTTCTGCAATTCAGTGTTAGTGTTTTTATGACATTGTGCTATGATTGACGTAATGTTCCTGTTGGAAGAGAACATGTGTTAGGGTTTTGGTAGACATAGTGTATTGTGTTTGTGAATTTTTGTATTTTGAAAATTAGTGTTGGAGTTTAGTTTACAATGTTTGATTTTGAGCATGAAATTAACCATTTTGTCAATTGTGTGATGTAGGTGTGTTGGTGCGTTAAGAGTTAGGAAATTTGTTTTAAAAAAATACTAAAAGTATTGAAAAAATTGTCATAACGATTGTAAAAAACTGTATGTGTCAGGTATGCCCTTATACAATAGACACTACATTTTATTGATCATAGATTGTCTTTTGAAGAATCTACATTTTTGTTTTGTTAGATTTAGTAAATGCATGCATTTTGTTTCTTTTGCTGCAGAGATTCAATACAAAAACTGAATCACCCATCTCGGAGTGCTTTATAGAATGCCCTTCAGTTTTATTTCATTATCATCAGCAATCATCATGTTGACAATAGCAAGTTCCTGTTCTTCACTTTCCTCTACCCCTAAAAGAAGCCCAAATAGGCCCTCTTTTACTGTATACCATATGGTCATGTGCTTGAAAGAATATCAACACCTGAACAATTCCTAGATGGGAATCAGCTGTGATTTATATATTTGCATAACTTCAATTGGCTGTTTCTCAGTACCAATGGAATAAAATACAGGGGATATATTTGTGTTTCAATTTACAATATGAACAGATGTTTACCTTGACTTTAGTCTATAAGGTTAGGTTTAGTACTGTTCTGACACACAGTGTTAAAGCATTGGTAAATTTGGCAGTAAAAAGCCATTGTTTTGGTCTTGGTTGAGCTTGTGTGCAAAAGAAGTTCAAGCATTTTATATTTGAGTTAACTGTATGCATTTTGTGCAAAAACAACAATACATGTTTTAATTATATTGCCTTAACAGGCAGATGTTGTGCTAACTGCGTTAAAAGTTTAGGACATTTGTTAAAAGTATTGAAAAAATTGTCATAGCGATTGTAAAAAAACTGTAATAGATGGGAAGCTCAGCTGTGAGTTATATATTTGCATAACTTCAACCAGCTGTTTCTGAGTAACAATGGAATAAAATACAGGGGATATATTTGTGTTTCAAGTCACAAAATAAACAGCTGTTAACTTTGACTTTAGCCTATAGGTTTAGAACATGGTGTTATCTGTTCTGACATACAGTGTTAACCTTTTAGAGTTCCTGTAAAATGTTCCTGTAAAAAAAGCATACCCAAAGTAAATTACAATCTGTTCTTGAACCATTTGAGGTATTTGCATAGTTTTAGTCTCTTTTAAAAGGTGAAAATCTAAGGTTTGTTCCTAAAAATACCACTGTAAGTCATACTAGCATTGAATAATAGAACTTTGAACACACTGAAAAAATGTAAAATAAAATTCCGCCAACATTTTTTTTTTTTTTGTAAAAAGATACCTGCATATGACTGGGAGCTATTAGCTGGAAAACACAATGGGATCACAGCATGAAGCCTTACCAAGTCCAATTTACTATTTGATAACAATACCTTTAGAAAATGATCGGTTTGCACATGCTTATCTAAGTTTATGTCTATGTGCTCCCCAAAAAAAGCCACTTGGAGACTCCAAATTACCTTTTGTAACCATTGACACATACAATGCTGCTCTTCTTGAATGCTTTGATGTACAGACATAGTTTTGGGCTCTAATGAAAGGTTACGCTTAGAGCTATTCTATTCCTTATACAGATTTAAAATATTTTTGTGAATAATTGCTGAAACATAAACATTATAGTGTATATTATAGTGTTTTTCCAGTTATTGAAACTAAACTTTGTGCAAATAAAGACAAAACAAGTGCTATGGTATTCATAAAACTCTTTAATATTAAAACCCACACTAATATATAATAATAATATAATATCAAACTACTGTCACACTTTACATTTCACTCACTCCCTCTCCCCCTCCCCCTCTGCATCTCTGGGAAGGATGTGCCATCTCTGCAGGAGTGCTGTCCTGTGTCTTCTAACATTTCAATGTAAATGAGATGATAGTCTGTGATATAAAAAAACAAAGAAATAAATACATTTACAAAACATTTACACGCATGCACGCACACACACACACACACACACACACACACACACACACACACACACACACACACACACACTCTTGCGCGACACCCAACACACACACAGTGGAGATGAGCAGTATTAGCAGTAGAGATTAGCCTCAGTACATGCAGTAAAATGTGTTATATAATATAAAAAAGCACTTACCGGTACTTGTCAATAGTGTTTTCTCCCCCATTGAAAACATCCTCACTGGCTCCAAAACAGTGCTCTTCTTCAGAAACTTCCTCATCCAAGTCCTCAGTAACTCCGATTACATTGTTCAACAAAGTCTTCAAGTGAGAAGCTTGCTTTTCCCCGTTATATTTGGCATCTAACTAGGATAAAACCTCGTTTCCCCAGTAAAATCTCTCCATGCGCGCTATTGCGCAATACCTCTCTCAGAGCGCATGAGAGGGAGTGAATGAGTACACACACACACACACACACACACACACACACACACACACACACACACACACACACACACACACACACACACACACACACACACACACACACACACACACAAACATGTCTGGTTTACTATCTTTGTGGGGACTCTCAATAGACGTAATGCATTTTATACTGTACAAAGCGTATTTTCTATCCCCCTACACTGCCCCTGCCCCTAAACCTACCCATCACAAGAGACATTCTGCATTTTTACATTTTCAAAAAAACTAATTTTGTATGATTCATAAGCTTGTTTCCTCATGGGGACCTCAAATTAGGTCCCCACGGTGACACGAGTCCCCATGAGTCTGTGTGCAGTCAGGTTTAAGTCCCCACCAGGATAGAAAAACATGAACACACACACACACATTAGCGGTCCAAAGGTCAAATCCTCCCACTAAAATTACACATTAAACTTTTCAGAAGTTCATTGGCTATTAGAAGAGTCAGTCATTTGCAATCTCTGGTGACATTGGATTGATAGTGTCGATCAAAGACTGTCAGCCGAGGCAGGCTCTAGTGTCCAAACTGCAGCCCGAGTGGTCCTCTGAATCAATCAATCAATCAATCAATCAATCAACTTTATTTATATAGCGCTTTTACAATGACGATTGTTTCAAAGCAGCTTCACAGTGTTAAACAGGACAACATTGCAACAAAATTTGATTTGGCTAGTTTAATTTGGATAGTTTATAGAATTATATATGACCAAATTAATAAATTCAATTTGTATATTTAGTTGAGTAACTTGGATCATAATTTAAGTGTCCCCAACTGAGCAAGCCAAGCCAAAGGCGACAGTGGCAAGGAACCAAAACTCCATCAGGGCATGATGGAGAAAAATAAACCTTGGGAGAAACCAATCAATCAATCAATCAATCAACTTTATTTATATAGCGCTTTTACAATGACGATTGTTTCAAAGCAGCTTCACAGTGTTAAACAGGACAACATTGCAACAAAATTTGATTTGGCTAGTTTAATTTGGATAGTTTATAGAATTATATATGACCAAATTAATAAATTCTATTTGTATATTTAGTTGAGTAACTTGGATCATAATTTGAGTGTCCCCAACTGAGCAAGCCAAGCCAAAGGCGACAGTGGCAAGGAACCAAAACTCCATCAGGGCATGATGGAGAAAAATAAACCTTGGGAGAAACCAGACTCAGTCGGGCTGCCAGTTCTCCTCTGACCTATTATTAACAGTGTATAATTATTACTCTGGCAACCTTGCAGGTCATAAATCATATTAGATAGGAATATTCAAAATTTTGGGTATGACGACGACGGGCTCATTTAGGATGGCGCGCGACACAAGAATATGAATACTTGAAAGATCGGAGTTATTGCGCCGGAGATGGGTTAATTGAGGATGACGCCCGGTGAGGCAAATTCAGAGGAGACACTAATGGACACGGTCTCAGCAGACACTCCAGGATGAGCTGGTCATGTCCAGATGCAGGTCCACCATCCGATCCGACACGGCCTGGATCCGCCGACTGCAGTAAACCTCGGATAAACAGAGAGACTAACATTAGTGTGGATGCCACTCTTTTTATGATGTAACGAGTACATCAGGTGTTATGGGAAGTGTTCCCGGTTCCGCTGACCTAGTTAATGCAGCCTAACAATCAGTCATTTGATTTGAATAAAGAAAGTTAAAAATGTTCTATGTGTATGCCATAGTAAAGAGATGTGTTTTTAGTCTAGATTTAAACTGACAGAGTGTGTCTGCTTCCTAACAATGCTAGGAAGACTGTTCCAGAGTTTAGGTGCTAAATAGGAAAAGGATCGACCTGCAGTTGATTTAGATATTCTAGGTATTTTCAACTGGCCAGAGTTTAGAGACCGCAATTGACGTGATGGAGTATAATGTGTTAAGAGCTCACTTAAGTACTGGGAGCTAAACCATTTATTGCTTTATAAGTAATAAGCAAGATTTTAAAATGTATGCAATGTTTAATAGGAGCCAGTGCAGTGTTGACAGAACTGGACTAATATGATCGCATTTCCTGGTTCTAGTAAGAACTCGAGCTGCTGCGTTTTGGACCAGCTGGAGTTTATTTATTAGGCGAGCAGGGCAACCACCCAGTAGAGCATTACAATAATCTAGCCTTGAGCTCATGAACGCATGTACTAATTGTTCAGCATTTTGCATTGAAAGCATGTGACGTAATTTAGATATATTTTTAAGATGGTAGAATGCAGTTTTACAGATGCTAGAAACGTGGCTTTCAAACGAAAGATTGGTATCAAAGAGCACACCCAGGTTCCTCACTGACGACGCAGGGCTTGACAGAGCAGTCATCGAGGGTTAGACAGTATTCTAGGGCACTACTTGTGGAGCTTTTCTGTCCAATAATTAAAAATTCAGTTTTATCTGAATTAAGTTGCAGGAAATTACTATTCATCCAATTTTTAATATCAGCTATGCATTCCGTTAATCTTGTGAATTGGTAAGTTTCCAGGTGTGAAGAAATATAGAGCTGAGTATCATCAGCATAACAATGAAAACTAACGCCATGCTTCCTAATGATATCTCCCAGTGGTAGCATATACAGGGTGAAAAGCAACGGTCCTAACACTGAGCCTTGCGGTACTCCATAATGAACTTGTGATCGGTGTGACATCTCTTCATTTACTGCTACAAACTGATAACGGTCAGATAAGTAAGATTTAAACCATGCCAATGCAGTTCCACTAATGCCAACATAATTTTCGAGTCTATTCAAAAGAATATTGTGATCGATAGTATCGAATGCAGCGCTAAGATCGAGTAACACTAATAGAGAGATACAACCACGATCAGATGATAAGAGTAAATCATTTGTAACTCTAATTAGAGCAGTCTCAGTACTATGATACGGCCTAAATCCTGACTGGAAATCCTCACATATACCATTTCTTTCTAAAAGGAACATAATTGTGAAGACACCTTTTCTAATATTTTTGATAGAAACGGTAGATTCGAGATTGGTCTGTAATTGACTAATTCTTTAGGATCAAGTTGGTTTTTTAATAAGTGGTTTAATTACAGCCAACTTAAAAGTTTTTGGTACATATCCTAATGTCAAGGATGAATTAATATTAAGCAGAGGATCTATGACCTCTGGAAGCATCTCTTTAATAGCCTAGTCGGTATAGGGTCAAGCATACATGTTGTTGATTTTGATGATTTAACAAGTTTAGCCAATTCTTCTCCTCCTATAGCAGTGAATGAGTGTAATTTTTCCTCAGTGAGACTACAATGTTCTGTCTGAAGTGATACTGTAGTAGACGGCTGCATGGTTATAATTTTATTCCTAATGTTATCAATCTTACTAGTAAAGAAGTTCATAAAGTCATTACTGCTGTGTTGTTTACAAATGTCAGAAGTTGAAGCTTTATCCTTTGTTAATTTAGCCACTGTATCGAATAAATACCTAGGGTTGTGTTTGTTTTCTTCTAAAAGAGTTGAGAAATAAGCAGATCTAGCAGTTTTTATGGCCTTTCTGTATGCAATCATGCTCTCTTTCCACAAATTGCGAAAAACCTCCAGTTTTGTTTTCTTCCAGCTGCGCCCATTTTTCTGGCTGCTGTTTTAAGGGCCCGAGTGTGCTCAAGTTGTACCACGGCGTTGGATTATTTGCTTTAATCTTCTTTAAGCGCCGAGGAGCAACTATGTCTAAAGTGCTAGTAAAGAGAGAGTCAGTAGTTTCTGTTGCAACATCAAGTTCCTCTTGGCTATCTGTAATTCTGAGGAGATGGAACTGATGAGGAAGATTATGTATAAAGCAATCTTTAGTCACAGCGTTATAGTCCTGCCATATTTGAAGAGGGGATGGCTTTGCAGCCTTAGCTATATTAAGTATACCTGATATTAGGTAATGATCTGAGATGTCATCGCTCTGCTGCAGAATTTTAATGGTATCAACATTTAGTCCATGTGACAGTATTAGATCTAAAGTATGATTAAGGCGATGAGTGGGTCCAGATACGTGTTGTCTAACTCCAATAGAGTTTATAATGTCTTTAAATGCCAATCCCAATGCGTCTTTTCATTGTCAACATGGATATTAAAATCACCAACAATTAGTACTTTATCTGCAGCCAGTACTAACTCTGATAGAAAACCAGCAAATTCTTTGATAAAGTCTGTATTGTGCCCTGGTGGCCTGTATACAGTAGCCAACACAAATGTCAAACGGATTTATCATTTACACTACACAATGTTACATAAAGCACCAAAACTTCAAAGGAATTATATTTGAAACTAGACTTCTGAGTAATACTGAAGTTATCATTATAAATTACAGCAACACCTCCCCTTTTCCTTTCAGACGCGGCTCGTGTTTATAACAATAATCTTGGGAGTGGACTCATTTAAAGTAATGTAGTCCAGGTTTTAGCCAGGTTTCTGTCAAACACAGCACATCTAGGTTATGATCTATAATCATATCATTAACAATAAGCGTTTTTTGGCGAAAGGGATCAATATTCAGCAACCCGAGATTTATCAATTGTTCATCCGTATTATATCTGTTGTTTATTTGTTGGACATCAATTAAATTTTTACTGTTGAATGGTTTTGATGGTTTTTTGTATTTACTGATTCGGGGAACAGACACAGTCTCTATGTGATAATATCTAGGTGAAAGCGCTCTATGTGCTGGGATTTAGCTGACTCTGGTGACGTGAGACAGCTAGCAGACGGTTGGTTTAGCCAGTTTGTCTGCTTCCTGACCTGGGCCCCAGTGAGTCAAGGTTTAGCTCTAAGATTATGTGCCAAATTACTAGAGAGAAGAGCAGCACCAGCCCGGTAGGATGAATTCCGCCTATCTTCAACAGGTCGGGTCTGCCCCAAAACTTTTCCAATTGTCTATGAACCCTATGTTATTTTATGACACCACTTAGACAACCAGCCATTGAGTGATGATAATCTGCTAACTATTTCATCACTCCTTTTAACAGGAGGGGGCCAGATAAACAGACTGCGGTGATATCGTGACTTGCAGTTTACACACCTCTTTAATGTTAATTTTGGTGATCTCCGACTGACGAAGTCGAACATCATTAGTGCCGACGTGAATAATAATCTTAGAGAATTTACGATTAGCTTTAGCCAGCACTTTTAAATTTGCTTTGATGTCAGGCGCTCTGGCTCCCGGTAAACATGTGACTATGGTGGCTGGTGTTCTATTTTCACGCCCGCTAATAGAATCGCCAATAACTAGGCACTTTCAACAGGATCCTCAGTGGGTGCATCACTGAGTGGGGAGAACCTGTTTGATGTTCTAATCGAACGGCAGAGTGGTTTTAGATCCGCGACTATGCTGTCTCACAGTCACCCAATTGCCCTGCTGCGGGGCTCAGCCGAACCAAACAATGAGTGTTCACTAAGCTAGTCGCATCCAAAACAGTATCTAAAGCTGTACCATTCTCACTACTCTCACATAAAGTCTGGATGCGTGTCTCTAAATCTGAAATCTTCTCCGTCAGCCTGATTAATTCCTTACATTTAACACATGTGAAGCCCTGTTCGCCAACGGAGATAGATATGCTAAACATGTAGCATGCAGTGCAAGTGACAATGACAGGAGAAGAAGACATGGCTTACCGTATTTGTTGATGAATCCAAAACTTACCACACAACTTACTCCACTTACTTTGTTTGATGGAGTCTATTTAATAATCCAACTCACCACAGTTGTCTAATGAACTCAGAAAACAGGAGACCCGGTGCCGGATGGAAAGCTACCAGGCTAGCTAAAAGCTAACACGTGGTAGTGATTTAGATTAAAAGCTAGTGATGTCAAATTTAACTTGATAGGCTATATTAAACAATATATGGTGATGAGTAAGTTATTTTTAGCAGTATAGATAACAAAGAAAATATATCAAATAGAGATTCAAACGCAGCTATACAGAGCTACAAACACTGACATGCAGCAGCAGTAGGTAGACTGGAGCAATCGATCTTCTTCTTCTTCTTTGGTGTTTTATGGCGGTTGGCAAACCAACTTCCGGTGCATTACCGCCACCAACTGGACTGGAGTGTGAAGCACTAATAAAAGAAAACTATAATCATCTCAAAAATTTCCCTATACTTCAAATTCTACAACCTACTCCTATTGCTTTGAGATACTTCATTATCGCACTATATATTTTTACTTGTTCTACTTTCATTCCCAATAGACTTTCCATACTAAATACTACCACACCCAATTTTCTTACTTTCCTCTTAAGTACTAACCTTTCTTTTCCATATTTTAAACATTTTATTAAAACATGTTCTATTGTTTCTGCCTGATCACAATAATTACATTTTCCGTATCATGTTTTCCTATCTTAAACAAGGAATGATTTAATCGTGTGTGCCCTATTCTGATACGAGAAACAATCATATCCTCTTTCCTATTCCCAAAAACACTTCTTCCGTCTCCTACTTGCTTCTGAATACTATACAACTGTCTTCCCTTGACCTCATTATTCCATAGTTCTTGCCATTTATTATTTATGAATTCTTTTATTTTACTTTTAACGTAATTTTTGCTTAACTTCACTTGCACATTTATCTCATTATGTTTTACTGCTTGCTTTGCTAGTCTATCTACCACTTCATTGGCCTCCAATCCCACATGAGCAGGAACCCACACAAACACTATTAAGCTTACACCATTTATTCTTAACAAACTTGCAAGTATTTCATAAATAATGTCTTGCCTTGATACTTTATTTCCACTTACAAGGCTTGTGATTGCTGCAAACGAATCTGAACATATAGCTACTAATCTCGGTTTTACTTCCTCTACCCACTGAAGTGCAACCATCATAGCAACTAATTCTGCTCCAAATACTGAGATATGATCAGTTATTCTTTCTTGATACTAATTTGAAACTTAGGAATAAATACAGCAGCTGCTGTTCTTCCAGAGATAGGATCCTTAGACCCATCAGTAAATATTTGCACCCATGATGAGTAAGTCTGATCTAAATACTGCTGTGCTATAATATACTTTTGGATGTCTTTCTCATTCTTAATTTTCATTTGAATTTGTAGATCAATTATTGGCATTGGAAATATCCATGGTGGTATACTGGATAATATCACAGTAGGGCTAACATCACAATCTTCAATACCTGCTTCTTGTACTTCTCTTTGCACACTCCATCCCAAGCTTTTAATGTTTTTATTCCCATGTTCCCAGCATTCTTCTAGTACTCCTTCACTGGATGATTCTTTTTATGACCTTTTATATTAACCCAATAATTTAGTCTTATTTTAAGTCTTCAAAGTTTTACCTGAGCAACCTCAACTTCTACCTGTAGAGCTGCTATGGGGGATGTTCTAACTGCACCACAACATATTCTTAGAGCTTGATTTTGTATTGCTTCAATCTTTTTGTGTGTAGTCTCATTTGCAAAACCGTAAATTATACTTCCATAATCTAAACTTGATCTAATTAAAGTAATATATATTCTTTTCAACGATAATCTACAAGCTCCCCACTCAACCCCTGTCAAACATCTTAATATATTTACTCCTTTTTTACATTTCTTAATCAGATTTTTAGCATGTATAGCAAAAATCATCCTGGAATCCATCCATACAACGAGATATTTGACTACTGGCACTTGCTCCAATTCCTGCTTATATAACTTTAACTTAACCTCTGGTATTTTTTTCCTTTTAGTAAAACATATAACCTGAGTTTTGGCCACAGATAATCTAAAGCTCAATTATTTGCCCACCCTCCACTTCATCTACTGCTTTTTGAATACTTTGTGTTACACGTGCAATATTACGTCCTCTTTTCCAAATTGCCCCGTCATCCGCAAATAATGCTCTTCCTACATCACCTTTTAAATTACAAAAAACATCATTTATCATAATATTAAATAAAACTGGGCTGCATACACTTCCTTGAGGAGTTCCGTTTCTCTATCTTGTATGTCTCTGAATACTCTACTCCTATCCTAACTTGAATTGTTCTTTCAAGAAGAAAATCCATAATCCAATTATACATCTTTCCTCCAATTCCCATACATTTAATTTTTATTAAAAGTCCCTCTTTCCAAAGCATATCATAAGCTTTCTCTATGTCGAATTAACACCCTACCATTACTTCTTTATTAGCCTGCGCTTTCCTGATATCTGCTTCTAGGCTTAACACAGCGTCCATAGTATTCCGACCTGCCCTGAATCCACTTTGGTATGGTGACATAAATCCTTTAACTTCCAATATATAATTTAGTCTACGTACAATCATTTTTTCCATCAATTTACATAAATTAGAAGTTAATGCAATTGGCCTATAATTAATTGGATTGGACTTGTCCTTTCCATGTTTGCCTATAGGTATTATTATTCCATGTTTCCATGAAGAAGGAAGCTTTCCTGCATTCCAGATCTTATTGAATAAATTTAGAACCACTTTCAATGATCTGTCTGATAAATGTTGTATCATTGCATAACAAATATCATCTCTTCCAGGAGATGTATGTTTGACTCCTCCTAAAGCCATCTTTAATTCATAAATACTAAAATCTGCATCTAAGATGTCTCCAGTAGGGTTCCTTTTCATCAACACGCCTGGATGCTGACTCTTATTCTTATTTCTATTCTTTTTAATATCCTCTGTTACATTATCATCACTATGGACTTTAACAAATACTTTAGCCAGCATTTCAGCCTTTTCTTTATCTGCCACCGCCAATTTTCCTACATCATTTTTTAAAACTGGTATAACGTTATTTCTATATATTCCTCCCATTTTCCTAATTGATCCCCACATTTCACTAATATCAACATCTCCTCCTATTGAATTACACCAATCTCTCCAGTACTTCTTTTTAGCTGTTCTTACTATTCTTCTCACCTCAGCTAATGCTCTCTTATAATATATAAAATCTTCAAATAAATTAGTTTGTTTAATTTTCCTAAATGCTTTATTCCTATTTTTAACTGCGGTACTGCATTCTTCTGTCCACCACGGAACTGCTTTCCTTTTTACATGATCCCTTTTACCAATAACTTTATCTGTTACCTCAAACAAAACTTTACATAATTTCTCATTACACTCCTCTATATCCTCTATCAGGTTTAGATCTAATGATGTTATCTCTACTTCGCTTAAATACTCATACACTTCCCAATTTGCTTTTTTAAATCTCCATCTTGGTACTAAAGATACATTATGCTCCAATACACTTATCCCTACCTTACATAAAATTATATAATGATCACTACCCATAATATTTTCTTCCCACACATCCCATATACATTTATTTGCTATCTCTTCAGAAACCAATGTTAAATCAATTGCTGACCCAACTCCACGAACCAAATCTATTCTTGTGTTTCTGCCATCATTTAAACATACTAACCCATTACTGTCTAAAATTTCTTCTACCCCCATTATAATCATCACTACTACTTCCCCATAAAGTGCTATGTGCATTAAAATCTCCACACCAAATTACTTTAGTATTTCCTGACCCAATAACCTTCTCTAATTCCTTACTTAGTTTACTACACGGATTATAATAATTTATTATTCGAATAGTTTGATTCTCTGCAAACACTTCAATCACCACCAGCTCATATGCTCCAATCGCATTAATGACTCTGTAATCTATACCATTCTTAATAAAAGTGGCCACCCCACCTCCATTTCCTGCCCCTCTATCTCTCCTTACTATATTATATCCTTGCAGTACAAAATTTAGGTGAGGTTTTAACCACGTTTCTTGTATGCAAATTATATTAGGTTTCTTATCTTGTTGATCTATATACCTCTTAAATTCTGGTCCATTTGCAATAATACTTCTAGCATTCCATTGCAAAACCGTAAAACTATAAATATTATGTACTTCCACATGAAGTTTGAACACTTGATTTGGTCATTAGCATGTCATTTATTTTTTCCAAAGTTACTCCTGCTACTTTCAAGTATCTCTCTGCTGCCCTTATTATGATTTTAATTCTTTCTGTTCTACTTTCCGATTGCGAACAATTAATCACTTCGCCATAAATGACACGAATTCCATTTTTCGATCAATCAATCAATCAATCAACTTTATTTATATAGCGCTTTTACAATGACGATTGTTTCAAAGCAGCTTCACAGTGTTAAACAGGACAACATTGCAACAAAATTTGATTTGGCTAGTTTAATTTGGATAGTTTATAGAATTATATATGACCAAATTAATAAATTCTATTTGTATATTTAGTTGAGTAACTTGGATCATAATTTGAGTGTCCCCAACTGAGCAAGCCAAGCCAAAGGCGACAGTGGCAGGAACCAAAACTCCATCAGGGCATGATGGAGAAAAATAAACCTTGGGAGAAACCAGACTCAGTCGGGGTGCCAGTTCTCCTCTGGCCTATTATTGACAGTGTATAATTATTACTCTGACAACCTTGCAGGTCATAAATCATATTAAATAGGAATATTCACCAATTTATCCTCACTTGTCTTTTCCTGAACCAAAGAAATTTAATTGCCTTCCTTACTAATCACCTCTCCTGTCTCTGCTCATGTCGTTTTGCTTTCTTTGCGGCTTCAGCATAAGTCAGCCCTCCGCATTCTCACATTCTGGATTTTTACCGCTTGTTTGTGAGCACTGCATCCCCAAATCCAGCACTATGCTCATCACCGCAATTGCAGCATTTTGCCTTCACTCCTACGTCACATTTACCATATTCGTGTTCGCCGCCACATCTCGCACATCGTAAATTTCCTCTGCAAACCGCACTAACATGTCCATACTTCTGACACTTGAAGCATCTTAGTGGGGGAGGAATGTAAGGTCTTACTTGATAACTTACATATCCTATTTTAATCCTCTCTGGCATTCTTTCTTCATCAAACTGAAGCATCACCGACAGACTATCCTTCCTGTCTTTGTTTTTACCATATTGGAGCCTTTTTGCTCCAACGACCTTGCTCCCTTCAATGGCGCTTTTAATTTTATCAACAGGTACATCAGTTGGAATTCCATAAATGACACCTCTTAACCATGGTTTCCTAGTCATCACTGTGCTTGACACCGAATATCCAATCATTGAATTAATACCCAGTGCCTTCTTTTGTTGTTTTTCGCCTTTGCACATAATAATCACATTTCCATCTCTCAGGGTCTTTGCATTATTTATTTCTCCTAACACTCTTTTCAGAGCTTTGGTCAATTTAATTGGGTTTAATGTCACTCCGGTTCTCCGAATTTCATCATTACTTTAAATTCTTCCACGTCAATCCTACTCACGTGATCCTCCTTTCCACTATCCATAATTGATCCTTGGCTATTGGTTTTCTTTCTTTTCCGCTTTGCTATTCTACTCCATTCATTCCTCCAACACTCCCGCATGATTCATCCTCCATTTCCGGATCGCCACCGAGCTACCGTCATTTCCTGCCATCAGTGCTCCAGTCACAGTCCAGTGTTGCCAACCGCCTTCTACTCCCGCCCCAACGTTGAGCAATCACGCGCTCTCAGCAATCGATCTGAACCTGTAAACACCCCATAACATGCCACAATTGGTTGAAATGAGCTGTCAGTCAAGAGTGCAGAGGTCGGCGGCCATTTTAGAATCAATGAATCAGCAGTGTTTACTTTCCTCTGTTAGTTTCATATGCATCACATATGCTGCACACAGAAGAGTAGATTTCACTTTCCGCTTTTTGGAAATGGTACTATTCTGTGGCTGTTTATTGCTTTATAAATGTGATATGGACTAAATAACACAGTTTTTGCTGGGATGTTATTGATCATTGTAGTAAAATCATTCATTGTTGTTGGCTGTCTCCGCTATTTGGTGGTCTGACAATTACATCTGGCCAGAGAATTTCATCAACGTCACAGCAAATATTTTCACGAGTCATGCATCGTGGGAAAAAAACGCCTTGAATGCTGTATCCTTCCTTGACATGCTTGTGGCCCAATATCTCCACAGGCCTCTTCCATTGCTTGAAGAAGACTTACTTGGTTGTAAGGGTTGCGATCATGTACTTTCCATCTCCAAGAGGAGAAGAATTCCTCAATTGGATTCATGAAAGGAGAATATGGTGGAAGGAACACCATCCTGAAATGTGGGTGATTCTCAAACCACTCTCACACCAGTGCTGAATGGTGGAATTGGACATTGTCCCAAACAACTACAAAATTCCACACCATTTGCTCCTGGGGAAGAGAGGGGAAGGGGGTAGAGAGGGGATGAGAGGGGGAAAGGGGAAGAGGGGGGTAGGAAGAGGTAAACCTGTAGTAAGATGAGGCCAAAGAAGACGGGGACCAAATTTATCAGATGCGATTTGGGCAACCTTGGGTTGACATTGAGAGAGGCTGGACAGAGACCCAACCTCACCCGGTATATATATATATTTTTTTAAAAAAACTTTGAAAATGCATGAATGAATTGAATGATTTTTCAATGTGATATTTTCATCAATATGGAGTACTGTTCTTGTGTGTACAGTTTGGTCAATATATTCATATACTTTACTCTAACAATATCTCTGAAAAAATCAAACCCAGATTATATCATTAGAAAAGTAGAAATTTTGCAAGTGCTTAAGATTGAGAATAGCGATGTGTAAATGAACCAAACATGTGTGTTAGCCTGACGTGGTCATAATCAATTCTAGTCAGAATATGAGTCTGATACCCATTGGGCTTTTATTATGGGGCTGTTTCAACCTAACCAGGAAAGACCTCAATTTGATAAACCTACAAACAATCAGAGCAACGGAGCGACGCATAACGTTAGTTGTCAAATGTCAACAGAACTCAACTGCACTGTGTTGCCAAGTCCGCGGGTTGTTCTACATGTCCGCGGGTTGAAGCGACCCCAATTATGTAATACATAGACCCAGGAATGCAAATTTTAGCCAACCAAACGCAATTTTTTTCACCCACGCTGGATTAAGTAATGTTTGAAGAAAAAGATCAGTGTAAACGATCTTTGCCAGTGTTGTAAAAAAAAAAGAATTTAAGGTTACACAGAGTATTTACCAACACGATCATCATCATTTCTGAGAGAAATAGTGAAGGTGAATGCATATACGAACAAGTTCTCAGTTTAGGATAAGGGCAAATTCAACCCAAGCGCCTTTGATGACGTGGATGATTACTGTTTATTATCTGTCCATCATCGTCTAAAGCCCGCCCTGACAATTCCATTGGTCCGAACAGTTTCTGTTCGCGCATAATAACTCCTCTATGGATCGAGTCCAGACCGAATTGCTAAATTCCAGGCTAAAATCGGCTGGCATCCAGGCTACATGTGTGTGCCATACGGTGTCAAAATTGGGTTTTGTTAAATTATTGTAAAAAAGTGTTTAATTTTGCAAAAGATCTGGGGTGTTCTGCTACTTGTGTGTGTGGATGTGTTAATTTGTAGTGTTTTGACAAAACAAGCCTTGTTTTTAAAATTGTGTATATCAAGTAGGCTATATAAAGGAATGCCATTGTGATGATACAGTACTGTATACAGTTTGAAGTACAGTATGTGAAACCAATGACATCTTCTGGTGGCATTTTCTACAGAATGGTTGGACGACCTCCTCAAGGTACAAGGGAACGGCTCTTCACTAAAAATAAGAGCATTGAAATGCTGCGAGAAAATAATGCAATCCGACTTTGTGAGTTGCAACAATGCATAATTGCAAATAGAAATGTATTCAACAATATCAACAGGGTCAGCATTTCTACAGAGACATAACTTCAGAATGAAGCACCCCCATATCAATTTATTCAGTGATTGTTTTGTTTTACTTTTTTGTTGCTAAATTTGATTATTTGTTATTTTCTTTATTGCTGTAAGAATGTTTGTATTTTTGTAAAAACTCTTGTTTGATTACTGCAGAAATTCTACCTTTGAGTTTTACAGAAGACAGTCTGAGAAAATTACAATAAAAATAGAAACCCAAAGACTGCAGTGTTTTATATAAAGCCCATTAGTGTGTTGAATTTCATTTTTATAAAGGAGTGTTAAGTTTTGATTGCAGTGTTTCATTTCGGCATAGATGTGAGTTGTTAATCTCCGAGTGCTATGTCTGATTGGCTTGTGTGTAGAGTTTCGACATAATAAGCCAAATTCTGCAAAAAGTGTGCAAGCAATAGGCAAAAATGTATGCTGCTTTTAAACAATCTGTGTGGTACAAAGCACTATACAAATAAATAGGACTTGACTTGACACAGGACTGACCTAGCGATGCTGAGGCACAATCTATCTCTCGCTGACCTTGATTTTTGCAGTTGCAAAACCTTTTTTAATGTACAGTACTGTAACATACTTTTCATTTAGAGTTTTCTGTGACCTTTTAGGCATTAGCATTTAGGCTGCTGTATTTTAACTGTAAAAGTGTTGAAGTGTTCATTACCATACATTATTCAATACAATACTGTACTTGAAGTAGCCTAAACAGTATACAATTTATTTGTTATTCTTAGCTTTTGATTACTATACTTTTTACATAACTGCAACATTTTATACTGCATGCAATATACTTTTTTTCTGTATTTGACTGTACATCATGTTCTGGATGTTGTGTTCTCCATTTTTGGAGATTCCATTTTGATGTGTCGAATGATCTGCAGTTTTATTGACATTATTGTGTGTATGATCTTAAAGCTTTGTTTGATTTTGAGAACTGGTGAAATAGTTTTGAGGCAATTGTTTGATTTTGCAAGAAGAGTCAGAGGTTTTGTGAATGTAGTTTGAAGTTTTGAATTGGTTTAATGTTGTGAGAAAAAGAGAGAATTTATTTTTCATTTTTCAGCCTATACTAACCGCATGCTGGTCGCGCACATTTTCCAAGCATTCAAAGATTTTTGGAGAGACATTGGCAAGTTATAAAGTTTGAAGTAAACTTCATTTCCCATAAGTCCACTTCAGAAACGTTGTAACGGATGTGCGTCAGATGCGTAAGTTTTCATTGGCGTTTGAGTTTGTCAGTCATTATGACGTCTAAGGAACTTTACGCAATTGAGTCGACCACCATACACGCATCACCAGGCAAGGACATAAGGCGAAACAGACGCAGGCAGCGAGTATTAACATTAATACTTATATTGCAGTGCTGTTATATATATACATATACATATATATATATATATATATATATATATATATATATATATATATATATATATATATATAAAGTAACGCCATTACATATTTTAAATAAACACTGTGTCAGTATCTGCTGATATGATATAGACATGCGGTTTATGAACCTGTGTGTGTGTTTGTGTCAGCTGTACAATAATCTAGCCATGAATTCTGCTGCAGTTGTCGTTTTGTGTTTTGCAAACAAGGCACACACTGGCTGTATTTAAAATGTTTCTGTATGTGTGTTCAGGTTTTGATGATGGCGGTAGACTGGGCTGGTTATGGATACGCAGCACTAGTAGCATCTGGAGGAGTCATAGGATATGTCAAAGCAGGTAATGAGAAAGCTCAAGATGTTACCATGTACATACATTACATTAGAGGCCAAGCTGGTTTGCTGGTCAGTAGCTTGTCAAGCTGAAATTGGTTAGCTGGTTTTGGGCAGCTCGTCAGACTGGGAAACTGGTCAAGATTTACAATCTAATCCAGCCAAACTGCAGCTTGATCAGATTTTATGACACACATGCATCACCTTTGGTTTTGATAAAACTCTTTGTTTCTCCCCTACACATATTGTGTTTGTTCCTCTGTACATGATACAAATGTCATACACTTTTGGACCAGAAAACTTCCTTGAAAGAGGTCTTTAGCCCTCTTTTTATTTAATTTGATTGGATTATAACATGCACAAGATGCTCAAGAACGAAACTGAATTGAGCTGGATGATAACTGTTGTCTCCTGTAGAAATGCGTTATAGCTTATAAGTGACGAATTTTGCTGAATAATGACTCTAAACATTTTTTTGAGGCGCTTTACAGCAGAGTTTTAACTAGTCTCATATACACCAGATACAAATGAATATAATTAGTATTGTCGTCATTTAAAATGCAGCAAACAGTTAAACATTCTTTGTCTTACATGGACCTGTTGATATAAAAACTGCTTTGTCTTTAGATGCTTTGTCTCAAGCGTAGTACAATAAATTACTACTTTTATCAATTAAAAATAAAGCATACAAATGTTATTAAATATCTCAGGCATAATTGTACAAGTGTCTATGTTAGTAAATTACTATTTATTGGTTTATTTTTCATATATTTCTAAATATATGGATAAACTTGCACAAGGAACTTGATACATTTTGTCACTGAAAACCATGTCCTAGGCCCTAGACCAAATTACTGATCTAATTACTGATCTAAAGCCCACGTTGTTACTGTATGATAATCGAAATATATTCTGTTGCATTATTTTCCTGTTTAACAATTGTGAAGATGCTTTGAAACAATCTGCATTGTTAGTTGAAGGAACCCATTCAAGGTCATGTTACAGAAACCCGTGACCTGTGCACATGGTAAGAATTGTGGTAATTGTCTCAGAATTGTTCAAATATTTAACTTTTTGGAACCACTATAAAAGTGTTAATTTATGTTGTCCTTTGGTGCGACACCCCTATATTCTAATTCTTTGTATGTCACACCATAGAAGACATTTCAGTAAAAAATGTCAAAAAACACTGAAAGAATTTACTAAGTTAGTAATCGCTTATATTTTTTCAAATATCAGACTTCACACTACATAACAATATGCATAACATAATATTTTTCTTCAAAAGTGGTGTTTTACTGCTTATCTTTCAACTACCCTATTATTCTGTTTATTACTGTTAGGCTGCTTTAAACCCATATATATTGTATAAAGCACTATATTAAAAGTGACTTGACATGACATCTAAATGCTAAAAAAAACAAAATGGCCTTTGTTTTGTACTCTGAATACCTTATGTAACTTTACACAATTCATAAGCGTTTTAGTATACTTTATGTTTTAATTCCCTTTTCCTGCAGGCAGTGTTCCGTCCCTGGCAGCAGGACTACTCTTTGGGGGTTTGGCTGGTTTCGGTGCATACCAGATATCACAAGATCCCAAAAATATTTGGGTGTCTTTAGGTTTGTATTTTTTTCAGGGCAGAAATTATAATTGTTTTTGCAGTCAGAAAGTGATCTAAAAGCAGTATATGTGATTGTTTTTTATAAAATTAAGTAATAGTGATGTTGAATTACACCATCTGTCATCAATGTTTATCTCTCTCAGCTGCATCCGGAACACTTGCTGCTATCATGGGGAAGAGATTCTATAACTCGCGCAAAATCATTCCAGCTGGTCTCATCGCTGGAGCGAGGTATCTAACACTCCACATGCTTCATTTGTCTAATACAGGGATTAACAACATTTTTGACAGCCAAACCCCTTTGATATTTTAAGTTAATATCCTGTTAATATTGCTGTAATTTAATAGCATATAATGCATGTAATCAAAATATTTAATGTTTATTGAGTGTTTTCACTTTATAACTATTTAGTTTTATTATTATTATAATAATTATTATTTTACATTCTCATAATTCAAAACCCTGGTCTAAAACCTGAATTATTTATGTTCTTAGCTGTTATTAAAATAATGATAATGAATTAACATCTAATAAAAAAGACAAGTCAGTCATACTCATGCATACTCCAGCTAAATGTCTAAAGCAGAAAAACAGAAATATTACATTTTAATTCTGTTCCTGGACTTCTGAGCACTTTGACCTTATCTAAGACATAATCTTTCAGTCTGTCTTATTCCAAAAACATGTATTTTATTGGAGATATGTATGACTGCTGTCAATTATCAATTTTCAAAGTCTTTAGCTTTGAGTATGGAACAAACCAAAATTTGTCTTTTATAGAGCTTGATGACAGAATTTTCAGTTTTGGCTAAACTAGTCCTTTAAATGTTCCCCACAGTGTCTTGATGCTGGGGAAACTTGGAGCCGGAATACTACAGAAACCTCAGCAATCATGATACCTAAACAGAAATCACTGTCTGCTTTCACTCAAATGTAGTCTTTCTTGCTGAACAACATGTAATTATATCTCATTGTCATTATGGGTATTTTGTATAAAATGTACAATAACAAATTGTTGTAAAGTGAATTTCCGAATTAAAGACTTGCCCATTTTATGCTTATAAAATACTTACAAAACATTATTTATTAATCTGAGTTCAGTCCAACCCAATAAATGCTATCTACAGTATATGTTCATGTGATACTGCTTACAGAAAAAAATGAAACAAGGGATGCTAACATCAATAATACAAGAAAATAAAAAAATAACACTGCCTTCCAGCATGAATCACATTAATGCATAACAAGAAAACACGAATATATTTAAAAACTACATACTATAAAAAATGTCAAAAGGTTACAAAAAAATAGATGTAATATGTGGAATATAGATCTTCCAATTTCATTGTAAAATGATTACAGGCATTGGATGCATAAACTGAACAAAACTGAAAGTTAAAGAGGATCATGTTAAGTTTTTAAACAGCCATTGTTCACAGATTCTTGCCTTTATTTAACAATTAAGCAGCCGTGGATTTTTACAGTATTCACGAGTGTTGAAACAGACTTATGTCCTCACGGCAGCTGTAGATCACATGAGATGTACTAGCGATGGCTTCCATATTTTGCAGCCCAGTCAACCCGCCCATGCACTGGCTGAACTGGTGGAGCGCGAGCGATGAGACTGGCAGAGTTTTTGCCTAGAGCTGAGTAACTTGTTCCTTTGAGTTGGGTTCGGTCTGCTCTCCTTTTCCATCCATCATAATCTAAGAAATCAGCAAAGCCAAAGTTAAAGCTACTATGAGAGAGTAACATAATGAAGAGGCAGAGTCCAAAATTAACACTTGCCAAGTGCCAAACGAAAGTAAAAACTGTATTTGGTCAATAAAACCAGTTGGCCAGTAACTTAATTGGGAACTGCAACATCACATGGCTTACAATGTAAAAACGACAGTCTGGTGCAAGTAATTCAAATCAAAGACTTGTTTTGGTAAAATGGTAATATAAGGGGGAGGGAACATTCTAATGCAGCTTAACATTGTTGTGACAGCTGCAGTTTCACCAAGTGGGGCAGACTAAGAACTTTTATATGATGCTGCTAGTGACAATGTTTTCAGTTTATCTGTCACTAATATCAAGGAGCCCATTACACATTCCACAGTGCAAGGAACAAAAAAAATAAAAGGGATAGTACACCCTGAAATGAAAAAGCCATCTTTTACTCACCCTGCTGTTGATTCAAAGCCCTATGTCCTTCTATCCCTTTCGGACCTAAAAAGCAGAAATTTAAAAATTAGTCCTGCACACCCTCCTTCCTATAATGGCAGTGGATAGCGACCAGGTTAAAACATAAAAAAAATTAAAGTATCACACAATGATACAGTGAGACCCAAGCCATATATGAAAAGTGTCCAGGAGGCATACTATAAGGTTTAGCGAGAAATAAACTATTATTCAGTCCAAACACTAAGCTCAGACGTTACTCTGTGCGCGTACGAGCCATCAGCAGTATTCACTTCAGGAGGTTTTATTATTAGTATTGTATTATTTCTTATCATATACCTTATAGAAAAGACGAGAGTCGCGCTTGTTTCTATTGAGCCTGACTTCTCAATGTTGCATGTGTGTGCTTATCTTGGGTACCATGACAACAGTGCGCAAGTTATAGTAAGCATGAGCGGTGCGCCTGCTGACAGCTCTTACTACTCATTACATGAGCGCACACAGAGTAACAGCTGAGCTCAGAGTTTTGACTGAATAATAGGAAAACCTTGTAGTATGCCTCCTGGACACTTTCCTTATATGGCGTGTCTCACTGTATCATTGCGTGATACTTTTGTATAATTTTTGTAATGTTATAACCTGGTCGCTATCCACTGCCATTATAGGAAGGAGCATGTGCAGGACTATTTTCACAATTTCTGCTTTTGATGTCCGAAAGCGATAGAAGGAAATAGGGCATTGGATCAACAGGGTGAACTATCCCTTTAATAAAAAATAAACCTGGCAGGTGACCTTCATTTTGGACCCTTGCGAAGAGGTGTTGACTAAGACAACTATTGTTCTGAGCTTTTACCTTCAGAGATCTCATTGACTGAAACTGAAGAGGAAGGTTTGGACTTTGAAGGTTTAGCTTTGCCAGTTTTAGAGTCAGCAGTGGCAGAGAGATCAACTAAGGGCAGATATAAATGAGTTGAGGGAGGGAGACAGACAGAGAGAATGAATGAATAGATGAATGAAGAAAGATAGAATAGATCTTAAAAGAGCTCTAGAAACAGATGTGCAGAACAATATAAATAAAGCAAACACGTGCCAGTTTTTTTAAAGAGCAAGAACACACAAAAGTCAAGTCAAGTCAACTTTATTTATATAGCGCTTTTAACAATGCAGATTGTTTCAAAGCAGCTTCACTGTGTTAAACAGAAAAATAATGCAACAGAATATATTTCGATTATCATACAGTAACAACGTGGGCTTTAGATCAGTGATTAGATCAGTAATTTGGTCTATATGGTTAATTTAGTTTAATAATTAGATTTATTTTGAAATATATTTGAAAAATAGTTTTTTCCCCAACTGAGCAAGCCAAGCCAGAGGCGACAGTGGCAAGGAAACCAAAACCCCATCAGGAGACCTTATGGAGAAAAATAAACCTTGGGAGAAACCAGGCTCAGTCGGGGTGCCAGTTCTCCTCTGGCCAATTAACAAACAGCATATTATTATTATTAAAATTATTATTTTAAAGGTCAGAGGTCAAAATCGATCTGAATATTCAAAAGATCTGAGGCAACACGCCAGAGACGGGTTTATTGAGGATGATGTATCGATTAAATAATTATTAAAAATAAATCATTTGAAATATCGGAGTCATTACGCCGTTTTTATTGAGGATGCCGTATTGATTAAACAATTACAAATGTGTAATATTCGAAAGATCGGCGGCAACACGCTGGAGACGGGTTGTTTTGAGGATGACATATCGATTTAAAGAATTATTAACAAAAAAGGAAAGCTCTAGGAGGAGTTCAAAATGTTGGGGCTCGGAAGAATAATAGTAATTATAAAGGTAAAGTGTGTAGATTTTGTGGCATTAAGTGTCACCAAATAGATTTTAAACAAGACTGGGACAGACAGATAGTCCATTACCATTAAGCCTCAAACCATTAAGCCATCATCTGAGGCAATGTATAGGATGGTGGGGGATGGCTGATTTCATCATGAATATTAATGTGCCTTCTACTATTAATTTGAAAATGTTCTGTTTGGTCGGGCTGCTCAAACAGAGCAATGGTTTAATAGTGCCATTGTGTTCTTACAGAAGAAAATATTTTACAAAAGTATACACTTCGGGCCGTATTTTAATGATCTAAGCACATGGTCTACAGTGCACAGCGCAAGTGCACTTAGGGTGTGTCCGAATCTACTTTTGCTAGTTTAACGACAAAAAATGGTTGCCGTGCCCAGCACATGGTCTAAAAGGGTTGTACCTAGTCTCTTAATGAGTAATGGGTGTGTTTGTGTGTAATGAGTGTCATCTCCTATTCCCTTTAAAAGCCAGTTGCACTTTGGTGGATTCATTATTTACATGGCGGAATATAGACACCCTCAACCTGACAAGTCAGTTTAAATACATGTGTGTATTACCACGATTGGTTAAATAAGTAGCCAATTTAATTTGTCATTACTGCAAATAGGTAATTCTTATACATGCAATGACTATACATTATGATATGGGCATTTTTATCTTTATGTACACAATAATAATCTTTTACATTGTAATCCTTTTATTTTTAATATTTGGCATGTTTGTGTGCTGTTGCACGTCCCTGTGTGTGTAGTAAGCAGACTGTGCGTGCGTCATACACCCGCCTATAGGCCCATATTACTAAGGCACTCTTTAAATAACACAAAACGCTATTGAGTTTAGACCAGTTTTTTGTTGGTCAATGACACAGTCTATTTCAGTTGCCTCAAAATAGCAACAATGCGCCTGAACACACCTCATTTTCAGACATAGGCGCAAATGCATTTGCTATTTAAACAACGTGGCGCAGGACATAAAAATGATAACTACGTCGGGCTGAAACGAGCAAATTGTGCCGGGTGTATGATAGGGCCCTCAACCTTTAAATTCAATATCAGTATTGCAAAGATAAGAACATAATTAAATTAATATATGCAGGCCATGTAGAAAAGCATAAAAATCATGATTCCACAATGTTGTCAGTCTTAACACACACAGAAAGTCAAAACATGAAGTAAATTATAAGTTATTGAATTGTAAAACTAAACTCTTACTTGCATGCTGGTGTCCAAGAGGGGCGAGCTGAATCCTTTGTCCTACGGATCCCACTTCCTTCTTCTGGAAAGAGGGCATGTATCCTCCAGAGAGATTGTATGTGGTGGTTACAAAGTTGCCTGTGAGCAGAGGCCACAACTTAAGAGTCAATAAAGAGAACACCACCAGTTAAACAAACAGTCAAATAAGTGTTTGATTCTCTATATATTTGCAAACTATAGCTGTGTATAGCAAGAGGTGTGTTAAAACTACTCATTCTACCAAAGTTCAGTATTAAGTAATCAATTTCCTCAATGACTGGACTATTTTTCTTCAAAATGTCTTTCAGACATTTACACCCCAGACCAAAATCCATGATAATGTGGTGAAAAGCAGAACAGCACTGTTGCTTTATGTACCTTTGACCTGTTCATTTTGCTCTAGTGTCCTTTCTTTTGCTTTATCTGTGGCTTTACTGCTGCTTTCCTCTGAATCCATGCAGGGAGAAACGATGGACAGTACAGTAAAAGTAGACAAGACTTAGAATAACATGAAGCTGGGTTGTGCAAAATTCTGAATTTTGTTTTCATGTAAATTCTAAATGTTTAATTAAAATGATCTAGCTGTTGAATTTGAAATTAAAGGTTAAAAATGTAGAAACTTGAATTCAAAGAAATTCAAAACAGTCACACAACTAAATAATTGAATTATCCATTTACAAGTTGTTACAAAACATAAATCATTTTAACCAATTATGCCTTGATATGTACAATATTGTTTCTTAAATGCTTTAACAATTCAATTAATGTCCTATTCTGTCAAAACAATTATACAGCCACGAAACCAGCCAAATGTTTACCACATCCTTTTTATAAGCATTTCTATATTTTATCTAAATATATGTTGTGTTTTTGATGGGTAATGCATAAAACAAATGTATCTTTCTACAGTTACAATTTCTATAAAAAAACGGTGTGCAGTGTAGTTATTTTAATTTTACATTTATTCATTTGATTTTGAATTTCAAATATGCATCCTGTTTTCCATGTCAATTCAAATTCAGTTATTTAAATAACATTTTTGAATTGTCAATTCAATTCTGAATGATGCACAACACAGTAGTGAGACAGTGGGACAGTTAAGAATATGACAAAACAAATACTAGGCTAAAACTAAGCTATGGGCTAAGGGAGTTTTAGAAGTTGGTTACTACAATTCCTCACTTATCCTAGAATGCATAAAGGAGGACTCATGGTTTTAAAACTTTTTGGTTAAAAAAAAAATCAAAATACATTTGTTTATAAAAATTTTCACTTATTCTTAAAAAAAACTGTTTCTGATCCTCATCAATATCATATTTATTGGTCAAAGGATGAGATCATTTTAAAGGTTTCTACCCCAAGGTTGCATACATAAAGGCAGTAAAATGTCCTTTATTTACTCATTCACATTCTACAAGAAATGTCATGAGTGAAAATGTAGACTACAGCATTCTTTATGCCTGCTACAGACTGTGGGATTTCCCAATCCTAAAATCACTACAAATTACACTTTACATGACATGAACTAATAAACTTATATGACTATATTATGATGTCACCTATTGGCTCATAGGCTATGATGCAAGTTAATACAGAACAATAAAACGCCATCAGCATGGCAATTGTGGGTTTTAATGTGTGCTGAAAAAAGGAAGTGAAGGAGGAAAATATGGACGCAGTCATTGTTCGGGAAAAGAGGCCGACTTGGCATGCCAATTTTGTAAATGGAGCTTGAGATAAGTATTTTTAAGTTTTAGCGCCATTACACGTTGATCAATATGCCATTTCATGTTACATTTGTATTGGTAAGTCAGAAGATTAAGATCATAGCAGCAACCACTGTTTGAAAATTATCACAAGACCGTGACAACAGCAGTCTTTGAACCTCTCTCATTATATGTCATAGGACCACCGTGTAGGAGCACGTCACAGAAATTGCCAGGATTCGTCTGGGACAACCAAAAATCGTACAATGTGTACCGGGCATTACAGTAGCTCTAAATTAGTTTTGAATTTGTTCAATTGCACTTTAAAAATAATAAATAAATAAAAATCGTATTGCACAGATAACAGATGCACAGATAACTACATTTACAAATGTAGTAAACAAATAAACACATAAATTAAAACATTTGTGTGTAATTTATTTAATTAACAAGAAATTTATTAATTTTAAGAAAACCAATAAATACAGTAGTTCATTTTGATCCAATTTATGCATTTGTGTAGGTTGTTTGGTTCACTGATCTACACTGGTCTCACGGTTCGGTTCGATTATGATTAGCATGTCATCGATTCGGTTCAATTTGATATCACAATGCATTGAAGATGCACTGCATCCTCATGTATACAATTTTGTCAATAAATACAAGCAGTCAGATATATGAACTGAACCTTTAATTTTACCTGCTCAAAGAAAACACGCAAAACTCAAGATTGACAACAGGAGCATTTAGAATAAAGAAGACAGCAGGAGACAACAGGAGCATTTAGAATCAATACACAAAAGTAAATTCTAAAAGCCACTTTATGAGGTGGTCTGGGTCGCATTGTCTACATGCAGCTGGTTGTTGAAACCATTTGTACATTTTACTCCTCCCAACAATGCTAAAAAAATAAACGTCTGAGAGCATGTTATAGGCTATGTCATGTTAGAGCCAGATATGACAGCGGTACTTCTGCACGCATCGCCACAGACGAGCAGCTAAGTATCTCTTCATTAAGCCAACGCACAACATACCGCAAATTAAATCAAAAGTAAAGTTGTAGGTTCTCAACATACAGCCATCTTCTTTAAAAGTAAAGAAACTGATTGATCTGACCAGTGCTGTTGCCGCGCTTTTTTCCTCAAATTGCCCTCAAATTGCGGTCTTTGATTTTGAAATTAGCTGATGATCAGTAAAATGCAGATCGTATCTGTTGTTTTCAGTGAGGCGAACTCCATTAAATTTGCATATAGTGCGGGAATTGAAGATCGGATTTATATCCATTTTGCGGAGATACATTTATGTGCCCAGGTGTAAATGAAATTGTTTTGATGAATCAGATAGCTTTGATTTACACACAAGCGCGTGTGTCCTCCAGGTCGTGCTTACCAGCTTGTTCATAAAAGCCGAAATGTGCCCAAGATGTCAGCTTTTAAAGTGGTTATGGTCTATTACTGAACCGATACCGAATCATCCTCGTCCTCACAAACATTTTTAAATATGAAAAATTAAAGGATTCCTCTCTGGAGAAGCAATCAGTCTTTCCGCTCGCAAATTCCGCCATGTAAATAGCGAATCCACCATGGTACAAGCGCAATTAGATTTTAAATGGAATGGGAGACTCAGATTGATTTATTGCATGTTATGCCTAAAACACACCCATGACTCATTAAGAGAATAGGGACAACCCTTTTAGACCATGCACACCAACTATTTTTCACGTCTTTAAACTAGCAAAAGTGGATTCGAACCGCTAAGTGCACTTGCACAGTGAGCTTTAGACCATGTGCTTAGATCGTTAAGATATGAACCTAAGTTTTTTGTTGATCAATGCAGTAATATGATTATTAATTTTTTTGTTGCTAGATGTCGCTCACTGGTAGGGTAGCACTCATTAAGAGCTGATCAAAATGGTTATGTGCATTAATGGCTGCTTAGTCATTTGATTATGAATTAGTTTGCGCTGTGTGGGGTTGCACTTCAGGTTAAAGGGTTAAAAGACCTCAAGCACTATGTCTTAAAATGAATGCAAATTAATTTGTGTAAAGAAAATTTAGTATTGTTGAAGTCTCAGCTTTAATTCACATATGATATGAGGTGTGTGGCTGGGTGCTCACCTGGGCTGATTCTGGACACTGCTGCTCCTCCAATGGGTGCGAGAGGTTTGTTCATCAGAGCTGAGGTGTCCCATAAATCGTGTTGAGACTCCTTGTTGCTCAGAGATGGTGTGTTCTTGCTTATTAACCCTAAGATTGACAGAATCAATGAGTAAAAACTAACTAATTTAAGCAAAATAGCCAAAAAGGGTGTTTACATAGAAAGCAATTTGCTGCATGAAAGGAATATTTGTTTATAATTCCTTAGTTTTTAATGATTTATGTCTCAACAAAGTCGATGTGGCTCAACAAAGTCGAGAAAAGTAAACCTTCAGGCAAATTATATGAAGATTGTATTGACAGTCACCATATCACGTGATTTGTCTCCTGGAAAGATTCCAAACAGTACTGTAGCAGGTAAATGTAAGACCTTTTAAAAGACCAGTTAAAGAAAATTTAAGGAATAAATTGAAGGGAACATAACACGTCAATATCCATAACTTTTTAATTAATTTTTGTTTATACAAAAATAGCTTAAAGTTTGAGATAATAAATCTTTTGAAAGTGATTTATGATTGAAACAAGAACAAATATCTGCCAATGGGTTCATAAAAATCTACTTAATTCAAATGTTAGTAATTTTCATACCTAGTGACAGATATTTGTTCTTGTTTTAAGCAAAAACTTAAATTTCTGCAGTGCATGCAATTTAATTTAGCAATCAAATTTAGAGCCCTATGAAATCGGTTTTATTTATTTATTTATTTTATAGTTTATTCTGATTATTTTCTGGACTCTGCTTTAATGGTTGGATTAAATTTGACTGACTTTCTGACCATCTTCGGGAACACAAATGAAGTTTTTTTTTTATGAAATCGGAAAGATTTCTGTCCCTCCATTGTCTTAGCAATTTCCACTTTAACACTTCAAAAAGTTCATAAAGAGATCATATTTGAAACAAGCAGTTTATTCCAAATTTTCTGAAGAGACTTGGTCGCTTTATATGAAGAACGAAAGTCTTATGGGTTTGGAACGACATTAGGGTGAGTAAATGTTGACAATTAACATTTTTAGGTGACCGATCCCTTTAAGTGTTCTGAACTACTTTTGATTTATTCATCCACAATTTGACAAATTCCATGACATTCTGCATTATACAGTAAATTCTACTAATGGTATATTTATATAAATGGATTCTGCAATTCCGTCCACTTTTCCTGCATCACAGAAATCATGGGGCCCTAGTTTAATGCAATGATATTGAATTTAAGACTTTCTGATCCAATTTAAGACCAATTTTACAGCCCTTAAATTGTGAAAGGTCAAATTAAGACCTGCGGAAATCCTGATGCAGGATTATTTATTTTAAAAGACGTGTGGAAAGCTGTGTCAGGAATTACATAGTGCTTGGATTTGATATGCATTTACAATCATTCATCTTGTTCATGATATGATGTATTGTGCACTGCTGCAATTTATGCACAAAAGATCAATCACCACACATGAAGTGACTAAATCAAACTGAAATCTTACCTGGCAGGTATCTGGACTGGCGCAGGTAATGTTGTCTGGCTGAAGAGGTGCTATGGTGACTAGAGTCTGGTTGGTTCAGTCTGCTGGTGTTCGGTAACTTGGTTACAGTGCTAAATGTGTAAAGGGGTTTCGGGTCCTTGGGCCTAGTTTTTCATAGCGTAAAAGAAGAAATGAGTCAAATCTGAATGAAACTGGATTGGAAAGTGCAATAGAGAAACATAAAAGCCCTGTTCTGAAACCTAGTCAGCAGCCATGATACCAGATATTATGTGTAGGTTTCATAGGCATGCTCCCAACACAGACTGCTAAAAAGGTAGACAGCAACATTATGTAGCTTTATAAAAAACATCATTATAGACTAAATGTAAGGTAGCAGGTCACCAGAACATTTTGATCTATTCAAAATTAGTGGAATGCAGAGTAAAATGAAAAAAAAAAAAGTTTATTTTTAATACTAAAAACATATTAATAACATAATACAACCTAAAACGGTGCTACTTTACCTAATACTCATGTGTTCTGAGTGTTTTTAATGCTTATTAGAGTATCACATTGTTAGCTTAGCAACATGCTAATGATAAACAGAACCCCATGAAAAGCATTTCAATGATATGGTTCCATTTCAGTTTGGATGCTGTGTTAGTAGGTCAGTAGACAGCAAAGCTGCTTACTAGGTTTCAGAATAGTGTGCTCATTGACTAAAGATAAAATCTGTGTAAAAACTGCTGATGTTAATCTTTGAATATTGCGATCATACTGTGGAGTAGTTTTCTCCTCCTCAAGGCCTTTGCTGAGTTTTTTAGAGAGGGAAGCTGCAGTATCAGAACAGTCAGACTCATCCCAGCTGTCTGAGGGTTTCATGTTTGTCTGTCCCCACCTTCTCCGACCATTCTTCAGTCCGATCAAACTGTTCTCACCCCCGACCACCTCATGTTAGAAACACAAGGCATCATTCTGCTGATTTATATATGGGTATTCAAATGCAATATAGAATAGTTTGTTTTTTTTAATCACAATTTTATTTTGTCAAGAAAGTTAGAAATGGCTC